>JAUTDX010001733.1:0-73990 GCA_030844895.1 Ambrosia x helenae | reverse complement strand
CACACATACGCATGTACATAACATATATATACTCGTGAAAAAATACATTAAAATACGCACATACATACAAATACGCATCTATATTATTTAATACCAATAAATAAACCTTTTGGTCGGAAAATGGTCGGTAATTACGACGAATTTCCGACAAAAAACGTGATCTTTGTCGGAAAATGGTCGGTAATTACGACAAATTTCCAACGAAATGTGATTTTTGTCGGAAAGTGGTCGGTAATTACGACCATTTATGTGACACCGACATATTTGGCTTAAACATTTTAGTAACATAAGTCTACTTAGCGAGAAACATTTATAAACGGACTTAACTAGGGTAGTTGAGTCGGGTCAAGATAGGAGTGTCCATGGTTCAATGATCTGGAGGATCATTGGGAGTCGTTTTGGGATACACTAGTACCGGGTCCGTTGTTGGTGAAATTACATAACTAATTAAGTGTATGTGTAGATTAATGTTTCTGGTGGATTATATGCAAAGATGTGTTCAAGAGATGTGCAGATATATCCATGCTTAAATATGTTAAACATAGACTAAGGTTGCATTGTTATGTGTTAAGGTGCGTTAAAATGTGTTAAACACGGCAAATGGAAAACTAGAAAAAAAACATAGGTCCAGGTTCGACACATCATGGGGGCGAACCTGGAAAATACTCTTGGTTGACCCTTACTAAAGGGCGAACCTGGAATGTGGAAATGAAAGGCACATTCAACCCTGTGGAAGGGGCGAATGTGGGTACATTCGCCAAGTGAAAGGGGCGAATGTGGACTAGATAAATACCAAACTTTGTCATTTTTCACCATTTCACAAACCTAACCGTCTCAAAATACTCTCAAAACGATTTTAATCACTAAGGAAAGAGTTTTTGCTCTTATTTTTCATAATCTAACCTATCAACAACATCTAATCAGAATCCAAGGTGTGTTCTTAATTCTAACCTTGTTAAGTTTTTAGTTCGTTTTTATACTACCCTAAATGTCCAGATCTGTTCTAAGGATGTTTTGATAATAAAAACTTTTAAACATCTTTCTAAACCAAAAACCCTATCATTAAACATAGGTTTTCATATCAATAAACATATGTTAATTATGTGTTATGTGATATTATGTGTTGTTTAATGATTTGTTGTTGTGCTAATGCTAGAAACATGATCTAGGGCTGCTATTGATGATAGTTTAGGATTATTGAAGGTTATAATTAGATAGATGATGATATCAAGTCTAATTTTTGGGGATTTTATTGAATCTAGGGCTTGTTGCATGCTAGTATCATCAATAGAACTATTGGGGGTTTTCGATTACATGATAACTGAGCATTTTAAGATGATTATGGATTGATTTTGAAAAGTTTCCAAATTGGGTAAAGATTACATGCATGATGTGACATTTCCATAATCTTTGCCATTTTGGGAAAGGGCTAAAACGAATGGTTTGGGGGCAAAATTGGTGGGGTTTTGTAGGGATAAGTTATTCATGCTTAACTACAGTGTTTGATAATGTTTGGGATGTTTTCGGATGTTTTTGGAGCGGTTTTGGGAAAAGTAATCTGTCAGGGTCGAACCTGGGTACATTCGACCGAATCGAATGGTCGAATGTGGAACCCTAGGGTCAAACCTAGATAGTTTGGTCGAATCTGTTTAAAAAGGTCGAAGGTGGCTTTCAAACGGTCGAATGTGGCTTTAAAAAGGGGCGAAGGTGGAAAACAATTTTCCTTGGTTCGACCCTATTGATTCAAAAATGAGATTTTTGATACAAACTAAGTGTTTTATGCTTGAACCTTGTGTGTATCTATGTATACTTGATTAGTTAGGGTAATGAGTCACCAACGGGATATCGGTCGGTCTAGTGTGTCGGTTGAACATTTACACGTTTTAAAACATAATTGGTCACGATCTGGACAATCGGGGACTAGATAACCTTATGGTTATTAGTCGGAACACTTATGTGAACATTTTTATAGATCTCCGTAGTGGGATTATCAAGGGCTTGGCATTTTATTACTTACTGAAGAACGCAATCTAAGGTGAGTTCACGGCCCACTTTTACAGCTTTAACTTTTGGGGGAGAAAACAAGCGCTAAACTATTTTGGTAACATATGTCATACTATGGTTTTAACTTTGCATTGCTATTACGATCTTTTAAAGTCCCGGGGAAAACCATGAATGTGCAGGGATGCACAACGGGGGAATGTGGATAGATCTATTGGGCGTGACTGCCCACTCGTCGGCTTGGAGGGCCGAGCGGGTGCATATTGTCTCAAACTGGTAACATTGGTAACATGCGAACATTCGGGCTGAACATTGCTAAACATTGCTAAAGTGTCTAGTAATGGTTTTCCAATCGTAGTAGTAATAAAAAAATACGCCTAGCTAGCGTACTTGGTAACACTGGTATAGTATGGGCATGTAACGTTTTGGTAACTCTTGGTAACATATTGAACAAACCTGTGAACTCAGCAGCATTATATATGTTGACGTCTTTTTGGCGTGTTTTTCTCAGGTCGCTAAGGTAGATCATTTGGACTAGGCGCACGGGTCTGCATTGGCGTCTAGGCTTAGTGGCATATTTAAAATAAGTGTCTGGAATATTTTGGAACACAGTTTTGTAGTTGTTTAAATCTTTAAATGCTTCCGCTATGGTTTTATGGTTTGATAACCAAGTTTTGAGTTTACGTATTTCATATAGTGTTGTTTATTGTGACGTTGACTTGAATCCTGGTTTGTCATGCACCTCGCGGTAAAAACTTCGCAAGTGGGAAATTTGAGGGTGTGACAATTTACCGACAACATATATCATTTTTTTATTTTTCGAGCTATAAACGTCGTTTTTTTCATTCCATCTTTTGTACACCTTAATGATATATTTAATACTTTTAATTTACAAATTATACGTATTATACACATATATACGTGTGTGCTCGTTGCTTAATAAGCTTTTGTTATTTTGTAACTATGTATCTATTTGTACGTGTGTGTGTGTGTGTGTATATATGCATTTTTGTATGCATTACCACACATTACAATGTACAAAACATATATATACTCATGAAAACATTACATTAAAATACGCACATACATAAAATACGCATTTATATTATTTAATACCAATAAAATAAAGCTTTTGGTTGGAAAATGGTCGGTAATTACCGACGAATTTCCGACGAAACGTGATCTTTGTCGGGAATTGGTCGGTAATTACGACAAATTTCCGACAAAATATATCATTTTTTTATTTTTCAAGTTTTAAACGTCGTTTTTTTCATTCCATCTTTTTGTACACCTTAATCATATATTTAATACTTTTATTTTACAAATTTTATACGTATTATACACATACATACGTGTGTGCTTGTTGCTTAATACAAGCTTTTCTTATTCCGTAACTATGTATGTGTATGTATGTGTATATATATATGCATTTATGTATGCATTTCCACACATACATGTGTATAAATATATATACTGATGAATGCATACATTAAATACGCACATACATACAAATACGCATCTATATTGTTGTATACAATAAAATAAACCGTTTGGTCGGACGTTATATATATATATATATATATATATATATATATATTGATAATACTATGACTTTATATAGAATAAATAAAAAATAAACAAAAATAATTTTTATGCTTTCTGACTTTTTTTTTTTCTTTTTTTGTTGGAATTGGGAAATTGGTCGGAAGCTTCCTACAACTTTTGACGATTTTAATTTTGGTCGGTATTTTGTCGGAAACGTGTCCTTAAAAAGCAATGTTTTTTTGTTGGTTATGGTCGGAAATTGGTCGGAAACTTCCTACAAATTTCTGACGATTTTATTTTTGGTCGGTATTTTGTCGGAAATCTGTTCCTAAAAGCAACTCTTTTTTTTTGTCGGTTTTTGGTCGGAAATACCGACCAAATTTTTTTTGGTCGGAAAATTTTAGTCAGAAATTGCCGGTTTTCTAGTAGTGTATATAAGTTCCTTTTTAGTTTATTATAGTCGGTCTTAAGTCCGAATAAAAAAAATGAGAGATTATAACAACGAAGTTTGAAAAACGGAGCCCTGAAATGGTTCTATGAACTATAACACCTTAACGGATACATAATCTGGAAAATGTTACGGATTTATGACAAAAAATCCAAGAAATTTCAATCAAATATTCATTTGGATTAATCATATGAACCACTTTTATTTTAGTCTGTCTAACACGGCCAAATCTGAAAATGTTAGCATTAGGTTGTGAGAAATTTGGCCACTGAAAAAAAGTGAACCCATAAGAAGAAAAGTCTGGATCCGCCATTATCTATGATGAATAGGGTTAATAATATTATCGGTATTGGCAATCGTGATTCCAGGGCTGGCACCAAGGGTGGGTGAGCTGCACTCACGGTTGAGGACCGTTTTCCCTTGGGGCACTATTTATTCCCCCACACGCAATCATTGGAAAATTTGTTCCATCCGGCAACGAAGGGGAACGATACCTGGTCAAGTCGTAACCATCATCGTCGCCTGAAACTCGCTTCATGTTCAATATATATGCTATACTCAAAGAAACAAAATCAATTGTCATCAAAATTAATGACACTTGAGGAAGGGGGGAAAACAAAAGAGGCTGGAGGGGAAGTTGCTACTACTTAGAACCACTATCTACGATTGATAGAGTCGAATTAGTGGTTGTTGTACTACAAACCATCACCTGCGGTCACCATTCGTGATCTCCTGAAAAATTGTTGCATGTACAAAATATTACCGCACCACTGTACTAGGACTCCAACGCCATCTAGCCTTTTGGGGTGCAACCGTTGCAGCCGGACACCTGTCCGATTGCGAGTGTCGTCTTCTAGAAATCTCGAAATGTTTTAGGCATGGGGCAATAAAAATAAAACGTGCCAATATACTTTAAACCAATAAACAATACAAAAAACATGATACGACAATAATTGTTATAATGATCATCAAAACAAGAGTATAGTACCCCAAATGATTTAAATTAACCTACTTAAGCAAATCGTGCGACTATCCTAGCTTATTTGGATGGAAAGCTCTTGATTTCATAATCCATAGTACGACCGGTCGATGTTGTTGGGAATCGGTTCAACCCGTATCCGTTTTATCAAACTTATTATAAAATCACTTTTTTATATATTTAACAAAAATTAATAACACTTTATTAATCTAAAGGCATAAGCGTCTGTAAACACAAAAATGGATCTATTCCCAATCCAAAGATCCAAGTACAAGAGCAATCAAATAATAATAAACAACCACAACTATAGGGAGTTTAAAATCATTACTTTAACAAAAACCAAAAGCTGGCACGATGGATACAACGAAGGGCTTCGCTAGTTAGCCAAATCACCGAATCTCCAACCTCAAGATCCAATCACCCGAACACAATATCCAATCTAGAACACCAACACAAGATACCACACAAAATGAGAAACCAGAACAAAACCGGCGTGTGACCGTGGCCGCGCGTGGCCTAAGCTTGGGCTCGGTCGAGAAGGGGACCACACGTGGAGGTGGATCGGGCGAGGGGTGTCGGCACGTGGAAGTGGATGACCGAGATGGGCGGGAGCATCTGGTGGTGGGTCGGTGCAAGGGGTGGCCAACAGTGATAGTAGGGCGGCAGCGGTGGTAATGATGTTGTGGTGGTGGTTTGTTTTGATTAAAACACTTTAATCCTTTTGGATGCTCGGCTTGGTTATAAACCGAGCCGGCTCGGATTTGAAACCGAGCTAAAAATCAAAGCTCAAGCTCGGCTTGGTTTTAAACCGAGCCAGCTCGGCTTGGTTTGGCACATATTTAAAAAGAAGAAAGAAAAATGGCTTTTAAAATTTAATAGTCTAAAATATTATTCAGTAGTTAAAAATACACATTTAAAATAAGTTCAACCTTATACATTACAAGCTAAAATCAAGTTCAAGCAAATACAAAATAAGTCTCAAATTTCAACGGAATACAATATAAGTTCATCAACATACGAAGTAACTCCATAAATATGCAAATGATGTCTTAGAGACCGGCTAATGTACAAAGCCTTCTTAACTTACAAAGTGTAAGAAGTGATCCTGGCCCTCCATCTCCCACCTTCTGCGTTTTATAAGGAAAACCTCATACATTAATTACCCACGTTTGTCATTAATGGCAATTATCAATTTGAGGGTAAAACAGACAAATTACAAACTAAAATAATTTGAATTTTTTAATCCAGCGCCCAAATCAACCTCATTAATTGATGGTTACTTCATTTTATGCGTGCGATTGATTCTCCAAAAATCAAAAACTGACACCGAAGTCCAAAAATCAAATATCAAAAAACAGAGCATCGGAGAAACACTAATCATATCAACAAATATACCTCCAAAACGCAAATCAGGTAAGGAATTGTTCATGATTTTACTTTAATTTTGATCGTATTTTACTTTAATTTTACTTCATGATTTTACTTTAAAAACCTAAAACAGGTGAAGGACGTGAAAAAAGAAGCAAGCAATATCATGATAGGCCTTCAAAACCAAGGATTACAGGTATCATTTAAACGCGTTTTAGATGGTTGATTGAATTAGTAAAGGCATTTTAGAAGTTTTTTGATGATTTGTAAGATTAACATTTGGATCTAGTAAAAGGCGTTTTAGATCTTATGATAAAGGCGTTTTATCTGATTATTGATACATGAGATGATTTGATGATGTATGTGTTTTAAAGTAGAACAAATATGATTACAAAGGATTTTTATAAGTTTATGAAGGCGTTTTAAGTATAATACAGATGGATATGATGTTTTAGGTTATTGATTGTTTGAAAATTTGGGTGAATGTGATTGTAAAGGCGTTTTATGTGTTTATGAATGCGTTTTACTAATTTTACTGATTAGGATGATGTTTTGGTGATCTACTATTAATTGTAAAGGCGTTTTACTGATGACAAGTAAGGGTATCTCAAAACGCATATATATAATTAAAGTAAAGGCGTTTTACTGATTAGTATGATGTTTTGGTGATCTATAGTTGCAGATGCGTTTTGAAGTTTTAGTAGAGGCGTTTTATGAATTTAGTAACGCATTAGATAATTTTTTTGTTTTAAGTTGGACGAATGTTACTGAATGTAACTGATTGTTATTGATGGAGGCGTTTTAGTTAATTATGGATTCGTTTTACTAATGTTACTGATGAATAAGATGTTTAGTAACCTGTTGT
Source organism: Ambrosia x helenae (assembly GCA_030844895.1). NCBI lineage: Eukaryota > Viridiplantae > Streptophyta > Magnoliopsida > Asterales > Asteraceae > Ambrosia > Ambrosia x helenae. The sequence continues at coordinate 66,784 of JAUTDX010001733.1, read as the reverse complement.
ATGAAAAATTGGATGATTCTGTTATAAATGCGTTTTGTAATTTAGTAGATGCGTTTTACTAATGATACTAAGACTGTCATATTATGCAGCCAAACGCCTTCAGTGATATAATAAAACGCCTTCAGTGATATAGTTCTAATGTAAAATTATGCATTGTTGTTGTTTGTTTTGATGTCTTAAGCAGAACAACCAAGGGATCCAGGGTCTGATGATGATTTCCAAACTCCTTTAAAAGATTTGAGAAAGTTAAAGAAAGATGTAGATAACCCAAAGAAGGGTGTTCAACAAGAATCTTTTGATCATTTGATCTATCACAGTCTGAAAAACACAGAAGAAGCCATCTGGTCAAACATGGAAGCTAAGAGGAAGGGGACGGATGAAATCTTAAACAACAAAGACTGAATGGGATTGGTGGTTTATGAATGTGGTGGGTGGTTTGTTGGTAGTTTTTTGGCTTTTTAAGTTCGTATGTTTTCTTGGATGTGGTTTTTTTTTTTTTTTTTTGGGTTTTGGGATGTTTAAAAATGGGGCATGGATGGTGATCTATGCCATATGTAATGAATGATTATATATATATAAATGTTTATTAGTAAAACGCATCTATTAAAACAATAAAACGCATTCAATAAAATGATAAAAAAATATGTATAAGCTATAGAAACATATACTAAAACGCATTCAATGATCACAAAACGCCTTCATTAAACATGGTAAAATCTGCAACTGTATATAGTATACTGAAACGCATTCATTATTACTAAACCGCAAGCATTAAAAATCATAAAAATCAGTCCTCATCCACTTGGTCTTCAACTCCTTGATGATCAATTCCTTGGTCTTCTGCATTTTCATCTTCCTCATTCTCATCTTGTAGCATTGTGGTTTTTAACTTGTGTTTCCGACGATCATGTTCTACCTCCCCACAAATCTGCATTGTGGTTTCAAATGTATTAAAACGCATTTGAAACATTGTAAAACGCATGTGTGTACATATATTGGATCATTAAAATGGGTAAAAAATGAAAACTACTAAAACGCATGTATAAAACAGAGGAGTAAAATCTGATGAACTGCTGATTGATACTACTGATGAAGAAGTTAACTACTGATAATGAAAGTACTGCACAACCACTGATGAGAGAAACCACTGATAGTTAGTTACTCGTCAGTGGTTATCATTCATCAGTAGTTATAAGCCCATCAGTGGTTTGATCAGCAGTACTTATTAACCTTAGCACTTCATCAGCAGTACTTATTAACTTCATCAGCAGTTTCATCAGCAATACTTAATAACTTCATCAGCAGTTCATCAGATTTTAATAAAATCAACAAAACGCATGTATAAAACATACTAAAACGCATTCAGAAATGTTATCAATACGATCATACAACCAGTTATATTAAAGCGCATGTTATTAATCCTAAAACGCAAATGATTATCTTCAAAACCACAAAACATCAAAAAATACCTTGCATCCTTCTGTGTTCAACCATGAAATCAAATCTCTCACCAATATGTTCATCAGTGTTGTTTATATCTTCATGTATAATATCTACATAAAAATTTTTAATGGAATGCTCAACCTCTGTAACATCACTGATCTAAAAAAACTTCAAAACAGTAGAAACTAACCTTCAAAATTGAGATTATGAGGATCAACAACTTCATGTTCTTCATCGAATAAGAATTCAGGTTCATTGTTTAGATCTGAAAACACAAATTAAGAGTAAGATCACGATTAATTGAAAAACAATAAAAACAGAGTACATACCGAACATGGTGAAGAACTCGGCAAATTGATTATGATTTTCGTAAAAAAAATTGAACCAGTGATCGACTATGATTGTAGATTTTTGAATATGGTAAGAATTGATAATCGTATATTATGGAATCAGTTATGAAATTTGAAATATTGATGAACGATAAAACAGGGATTTGATAATAAACGTGATTAATTGATATGTCCAATTGACTATACTACCCCTCTAATCAGTTATAGAGTAAAAACAGACAAGTTCCACGTGGCATCATTTTGTGACTTCCTACACTTTGTAGGATAAGAGACTTTGTACCCTACACTTTCTCGATGTCTTATTGAAATCAAAAGCAGTATTGAGTTTGATAACTTGAGTAATTGGACAATTATAATTATGCTATTGTTTATTTAAATAACTTGATTAGTTGTAACTTCAATCAAAAGCACACAATCTCTATGCTACTTTTACCAAATATTAAATACCTAACATGTCCTCCATTTTTTTAAATATTTTTATAGTATAATATTATATGTATACAAAAAAAATTATATTAAAAATTAGATTTATCCGAGCCAAACCGAGCCAGCTCGGCTTGTTACGAACCGAGCCGAGCTTGGCTCACTTTCTGACCGATCCGAGCCGGCTCGGCTCAGTTTCAAACCGAGCCATATCGAGCGAGCTTTTTTCAAGCTAAATCCGAGCGAGTTTCAAACAAGCTCCGAGCCACGAGCTTTTTGGACAACCCTAATAATTAGTCTTGGATTTGCCTTAGGGTTATGAGAATAAGATTAATATATAATCATCTTATTTACACTCCAGACCCTCACTCTGGCACACCCAAGTATTATTTTTATTTTGGGTAAACGGGGGTTTAATCAAAATTTTCAGAGGGACGATCATTGTTTTGGGCTAAAAATATATACTTTTCCTTTTGGAGGGTGGCTCCCCAGCCAAATGAGTAGGTCGATCCGCACCTGATTTTGCATGACGATATCTACAAATAAAATATGTTCTTATATTGACCCAGCTCCAATAAACAGTAGAAACACTAAAATTTTATTGACAAAGATTTATCACTGCTTTCTTATCATTCCACTTCTACTTAAAAAGTTAACACAACCATATATATTCCCTAATTATATTTTCGTATACGTTCAACTTTCGAGAATGATATGTTCAATTTCTGAGTGAGCTAATAGATTGCTGCATAAAGTTCACATAACCAAATATGCAAATGTCCACTAAGACCATGCGTAGTAGGGGGCTTTATATATAAAGTCCCCCTTTCTGATTGGTCCACGTGGCTGCTGAGTCAGCATGGAGAGAGAAACTGAAAAATGGGTGTAGTGGTGGGGCTTTATTTATAAAGCCCCTGATTGTGATTGGTTGATTTTTTGATTTTTTTTTTAATCTTTTAATTCAAAATAATTAAAATAAAATGCAAATAAATATAAAAAAATTACAAATAATAATAAAAACACACAAGTAAATATTAAAAACACACAACTGATATTAAAAAAAAAATTACAACTAATATTAAAAAAAAAAAAGTTACACACTTCCTAAATTTCTAAATTACTTATTAATCCTAAATTACTTATTAATCATAATTTTCTCCACTATGGAGAGTAGTTGTCCCATTCCCCGGGGAGGGTGATGTACTCGGGTGAGACAGAACGTGAGCTATCACGTCCATCGGATCTCGCATCCGAGGGGAAGTAGTAGTACTCACGAGGAGGGGTAGGTCGGCTCCAGTAGAGTTCCTCCTCCTCAATCTCCCTGAGGGCTTCCAAGTCCCCCTCAGTTGGGGAAGTCTCGTGGTAGGGGGTGGGGGTAGCCTGGTGTTGGGGGATGGGGATGAGGGTAGTCTGGTGTTGTGGGATGGTGGTGGTGGGGGTGGGGGTAGGGGTAGTCTGGTGGTAGGGGACTGAAGCAGCCCAGGGGGTAGGGGGCGACAACGTTAGTCGCTCCATTTGTTGTTGGGCCATGACATAATCCATGGCCCAGACCATTTCCTCATCCGTCCAGTCATCATCTGCTTCAGGAGGAGGAAAGGTTGGTTGTGCAGCAGCAGCAGCAGGAGGGGGATATAACCAATGTTGTGGAGGATGAGGAGGAGGAGAAATAGGAGGTTGTGCAGCAGTAGGAGGAGTAGAGGAGGTGAATGGTTGTCTCCGGGGGCGGACCCGTCCCCTGACCCGGCGAGAGTACTGTCGGATATTAGACGGTCCGACAGCTCCTGCTTGAAAACCAGCACCCATGTTATTCATTGTTTTGAGGATGAAGAATTGGAGGTGTGACTGAAAAATCAGATTTGGTGTTGTATTTATAGGGTTAGAAATATGACCGTTTGGAGGGAAACCGTTTGAAATTCAAAATTTGAAATTTAAACGTTTGGGGGGGAATTTTGAATTTCAAAACGGTTTGGGGGGAAATTTTGAAATTTTATTATTTTATTTAATATAATTTTATGTTTAAATTATTATTATTATTATTATGTTTATTATTAGTATTATTAAAAAAAAACAATATACTTGAACTTGCCACATGGCAAGTTTTGATTGGTTGAGTTTTTTGAGCACCGGCATTATAAATATAAAGCCCAACCCACTTTTGATAAAATAGCGCCCCCCTGTTCCGGTGTTGGGGGCGCTATTTTTGCTAAATTTCGAAAAATAAAGCCCCACTACGGGGTCTAAGGGACATGATATGGTAGTAATGTGTTTATCCTTTATCCGAAATGTGAAAAGTTCAAATCCTGCAAAGATAATATATGTACGTATTTGGTTCCCTTCAAACAAATGGTAAAATCAATAAATGACGGATTGGAGTGGGTGAGCTAATGGATTAGTTTGAAAACGTTACATAATGTTATCTTCAAATGACTACGTTCATATTTGTTCCACTTCAAACAAATGGTAAAAGCAACAAATTAGGGATTTGAGTGTGTGAGCTAGTGGATTACTTTGAAATTTTTACATGATCATATCTTCCAATTAATACATTAGTATGTGATCCACTTCCTACAAATAAAAAACAATGAACGAGGGATTAGGTGGGTGACTTAATGGATTAATTGGAAGATTTTACATAAAACATATGTTCAAATGAATACATTTGTATATTTTCCACTTCCAACTAATAGTAAAAAACAATAAACGATAGATAGTAGTTGGGTGAGGTAATGGATTAATTTGTCGATTTCACATAATCATATCTTAAAATTAATACGTTTGTATTTGTTCCACTTCCGACGAATGGTAATTAAGAATCACAAAGTGGAGGATTTAGGTGGGAATGGGCTAACATATTAACTTAAACAACTCAAATAACCTTATGTGAAAATAAAATGAGAAAGTATACGATATAAAGTGTGTTAACGTGAGAAGCAATAAGAAGCCACTAGAGGATGACAAGTGTCCTATTAACCAAACCCTAATTAACCTAACCAAACTATAATTACTCTTAACATCAGTTTAACCCAAGGGCATTCCAGACTTTTTTCACAAGTTACTGATTACGTAAATTACGGTAGTTATTTTTGTAAACGATATTTTCAAATCAGAAATTAAATTCTTAAAACACAGACGATCTCACACACACACACACACACATTACGTTTCAATCCAATTACGATTCAAACTCAATTTGATTATCACGATTACAGTTTAATCGATCAATTCATCATGTTCGGTACGTTTATTCGTAGTTAATTAATCCATTGTTCAATAGTTTTTTGCTTAATTTTTGTTTTTGGTTATTAGATTTAAACTTATCTGTTGAAGAGCGGAGAGTTACTGTTGAGAATTCGAATCAAGTGCCTGATTATAATGCTTTTCATGGTATGATCATCATCCTCTGTTTTTTAGTCAAAAAACAGAGACATGTGTTTTGATAGATTTGTTAACATGATGTTTTTATGTGTGTTCAGGCTTGATCGAAAACACTAACCAGGATGTTGATATTCATAGTTTGAACCTCATCAATGAATTCAGAGTTCAAGGTATTTTTTTAGTTTTAAGTTTTAACCTGTTACTTTATATTAATGCGTCTGATGTTATATACGAGTGCGTCTGTTTTTAAAATGTAGTTTATTATTGCTGATACTGATAATATATGAGTGCGTCTATTTTTATTAAAGAGTGTGTCTGGATTTTGCAAACTTTTATTTTACTAAGTGCGTTTGAATAGTCAATAAGTGCGTTTGTTTGTTGTTTTTGAAAGGTGTTGCAACTGATGTTTCTGTTGATGACCAAGCTAGTAACACATACATCCCTGATGTACCTGATTCTCTCAAACCTACAAAGGACATGGAGTTTCCTAGTATTGACCATGCACAAGAGTTTTATGCAAAGGCTGGTGGTTTTTCTATTCGAAAGGGCACGTCAGATGTGCGAAAAGGTCTTCTAAGAATTAGGTGCTTTGTATGCTATAAGGAGGGTTTTAAGCCAGTCAAGGTAGGTGAAGAGAGTTCTAACAAAGATGTTAAGTCAAGGAAAAGGCCTTCTATCCAGACTGGATGTCCTGCATATATTAGGCTAACCTTTGAGGATGGAAAAACATTCAAGGTTTATGGCTTTAATGAAGGTTATAATCATCCTTTTGTTCATGAGAGTGACATTCATTTTCTAGCAGCAAATAGGAAGCTGACACATACTCAAGAAGAGATGATATGTGAGTTGTCTTCATTGAACATGGGTCCTGACAAAGCTTTTAACATCATAAAGACTAAGGTGATGTTTGTTTTTTCTGAAGCAAAGGTCTGCAGTCTGCAGACCACATCTGTAGGAGAAGAGCTGGACCAAAGGTCTGCAGTCTGCAAGAGGAAGACTGTTTGTTTTTTAACTTCTGTAGATTGCTGAAATAAACTGAAATTTAAAATAAACTGATTTTTTTAAAACAATCAATATTTTTTCAACATTTAAATTTAAATAAGAGCTTTATGAACTACAACAACAATCATCAACAACAATTAACAACAAATCGACACATAACAATCCCAAATCAACTACATTACACATTAGAACAACTACAACAATCCCAAACCAACTACAACATGAATCGACACATAAGAGCATTATGAACTACAACAACAATCATCAACAACAATTAACAACAAATCGACACATAAGAACATTATGAACTACAACAACAATCATCAACAACAATTAACAACAAATCGACACATAAGAACATTATGAACAACAACAAATCGACACATAACAACAAACAACAAATCTGAAAAAAAATTTAAACTGATTTAAAAAAATTGATTTAAAACAATCTTTAAAAAAATTAAACTGAAAAAATATAACAAATCTGAAAAAAAAAATATTATATAAATCTGAAAAAAATAACAAACATAACAGTTATCTCAAAAGTCTTTATACAAATCTTTAACAACTATCTCAAAAGTCAAATGCATAACTTGTTATTAAAAAAACAATTTTGAAAAAAAAAAATTATCTATTCACGATGGAGAAGGAACCACCGGAGGAGAAGGAGAAGAAAGGAGGAGGGTGGAGGAGGAACCGTCGGCCGGAGAGGCATCTGAGGCCGCCGGAGGTGGAGGAGCAGGGATGGAGGCGGGTCTTGTAGGGTTTTTGGGGAGAAGATGAGGGAAGAAGGAGTTGTGGGTATTTTGTTTTGTGAGAAGAGGTTAGAAGACAAGGGTATAGGTCTGTGTGGGGAAGAGGTTTGGAAGAGGTTTTTTAATGGTTTGTCTTCTAAAAAACAAACAGTCTGTCCGCCTCAAATGTCTGCCCGCGTCTGCGCGACGCAGACACAAGTGGCTATAAGCTCTTTTCAAGAAAAAACAAACACCCCCTAAGTATGGAGGTTTTGAGCATGTTGGTGCAACTGCAACTGATTGCAAGAACTTTAAAGGTGGATTAAACACCTTTATTGATGAGTATGATGCAGATATGATTATGTCTAGGCTTAGGGATAAGAAGAAGTTCATGCCAGATTTTTCATTTGAGTATTCTGTGGATCAAAAGAATGCATTAACTGGTTTATTTTGGGCTGATGCTTTATGCAAGATGAATTATATGGAATTTGGGGATGTGATCTCGTTTGATGCCACATTTAACACTAACAAGTATGTTTTTAATTTTTACAAGCTTTTGAAATTCAACTTTTACATGTTTATAGCTTTTTTCTGGCATTTTTTTTTATTTTTTAATTTTTTTACAGGTACAAGATGGTGTTTGTACCATTTACCGGAATTGATAACCATTGTCGGAATGTCACACTTGGTGCAGGATTGTTGTCATCTGAGACAACTGAATCATACACATGGCTGTTACAATCGTTTTCCAAATGTTTTGGGAAGCATCCAAAAGTGGTTGTAACTGATCAAGATGGTGCTATGAAAAATGCAATACAGTTGGTTTTTCAAAATAGCAGACATAGATTGTGTATGTGGCATATCATGAAGAAGGTTTCTGATAAGGTCAGCGTGAATTTTTGATTTAATTAAAGAGTGCGTCTGTTTACTACATTAGTGCGTTTAAATACTCTGTTGTTTGGGTATAATTCAGTGAATGCGTCCAAACTTACATGTTAGTGCGTTTAATAGCTTTTCACACATGTTAATGTTAGTGCTTCTAAATTTTTAACAAAGTGCGTTTGTTTTCCATATTGTTTTTTATAGGTTGGTAGTGCATTATGCAGTGATGACGAGTTCAAAAGGAGAATCTGTGCAATTGTATGGACAGACTCCATCAGTCCGGAGACATTTGATTTTGAGTGGGGTGTACTTATTGTTGATTACAAGCTAAATGATAACGATTGGTTGACGGATATGTTTAATATGAGGTCAATGTGGATTCCTGCCTTTTACCAGGATGAACCTATGTCTGGGCTAATGAGGACAACATCAAGATCCGAGAGTGAGAATCATTTTTTTTGCCAAGTGGCAAATTCTCAGTTGACTCTTGTTGAGTTTTTCAACCACTTTGAAACGTCCCTTGAAGGTCAGAGATTCAATCACAGGAAGAATGACCATGATTCTAGATATACCGTTCCTGATCTTTGGACTACAAACCCTATGGAGGAAGAGGCTGCTAAAATATTTACACGGACTATCTTCTTTGATATTCAAGAAGAATTATATATGCCACTTATGAAGTATTAATAAGTGTTCATATGCAGAGGGTTGATGAAGAAGGTTTTTTAAAGATTTTTGTTGATGATCCACAAGCATATGGTCAAGGCTTTATTGAGGTAATTTTTTTAATTATTAGTGCGTTTAAATTAGTTATGAGTGCGTCCAAAAGTCTTCAGTATAAATTTTGGTTTTTTAAATATTTAGTGCGTCTGAACCTACTTATGAGTGCGTCCAAAGTCACTAATATAATTTTTTACCTTTTTTTTACAGGTTTTGTTCAAAAAAGAAGTTGTTGATGGTGTTGAGGATGTGACTACATTATTCTCATGTAGGAGGTTCGAGCAGTACGGGTTGCTGTGTAGGCATATTTTTTTATATATTAAGGTTGTTGAAAGCTTATAGATTCCCGAAAAGATACATTCTGAGGAGGTGGATAAAAGATGTGGTTCCAAATGAAATCAAGTATTTATTTGAAACAGGAGATTTTGGTGATGACAAGACCAAAGAAGCCAGACGCATTGCACGGGAGATAGTTTTGGGTGGTGAATATCTTGCAAACTCTCTAATTGCAGATTTATCCGAGTTAACTTTGGTTAATGATAAAATCAAAGAAATGGTTAAGAAGGTTGATGAGGGCAGGTTTAAGAGACCTAGTCATCAGAATAAGCATGATAGGTATGCTTCTTTTCTTGGTTATGAGAAACCATCAAATGCTGAACCCACCATTCGACTTCCGAATGGTATCAAGAACAAAGGTCGTGGCAAGCAGAAGCGCATAAAGTCCAGCAAGGAAAAGCAGGTTAGTCGATCCGGCAAAAGGAAGAGGAAATGTGCAATATGCGGAGAGAGTGGCCATGATCGACGAAAACATGCGAAGGAAGGTGTTTCAACCGAGCCGCAAGGTGAACAAGATGATCATATTGTGGAAGATGACATTGATGATAATGAAGACATTAATTTAGAAGTTTCTGATGATGATCAGGAGTTGTCTTAGAAGGTTGCAGTGGACATTGTAAACTTTAGACATGAGTGCGTCTGAATTTCTTACAAATGCGTCTGATTCCTAGTTTTTTTATTTTAGTGAATTTTTATTTTTAATATGAGTGTGTCTTTTATAACATGAATGCGTCTAAATATAATCAAATCAGTGTTTCCAAAATAATAAACAAGTGCATATATTTTCATTAATTTTTTAAAGTTCATACATGTGACACCACCTCCATTACACCACTACTACAACCACCACCACTATTACCACCATCACTATTACCACCATCACTACTACCACTACCACCACTACCACCATTTAAACCAAAAAAAAAAAAAACAACCACTTAAACCAGAAAAAAAAAACATAAACATATACAAACAACCACCACCATAAAACCACCACCATCAGTTGCCACCCAAGATTGCATCCCTTGCTTTTTGTTTGGATTCCATGTTTTTCAGGATGCATGCTTGTGTGTTGCTAAGTGATTCACAGATGAGGTTGTCAAAAGCAGCCTGAGTATGTAGATGATCAATAGCTGCATGTGTGAATGGTGTCTTCTCCTCCTTCAGCAGCTTCTCTATGAGATCCAGGTTCTTCATATACTGCGTCTGAATCTCATTTTGTGCAGACAGGATTACACAAGATGAGTTAAGGTCATCCTTCACCTCTGAAATGCAGTCAACCATTATAACTGTTTTGACCTGAAGGTTGTTTATTGCTTCAATGTGATTTTCAGCCATTTTTTGTTGTGTTTTTAGTTGTATCAGTATCTTTAGATGATAGTGTTTATATAGACTAAAAATAGAAAGTTAATTAGGTGGTAGTTGAATATTGAATTTCAAGCTTTATCTAAATTTATTACTAATCAAATCATAGTTAATACACAGTAAGATTTTTTTTAGTTTTTTAGCTATTAAATAAACAAAAAGGGTTTTACTGATTATTTTATACAATTAATAAGATATGCAACTTGCATATGTTAATCATTACTTCTACAATTATATAAAAGTTAACATAACTTGTTTTCATTTTGTTTTATTAGTGCGTCCAAAACATAATATTGAATGCGTCTGAATCACCAAGAGTGCGTCTGATTTTACAATGAGTGCGTCTGTTTATGTAATTTTTACCCGGTATTTGATGACTTGTTTAGACGCACCTTATAATACATGAGTGCATCTGTTTACGTATTCAAGTGTTCTTAATCTGAATCTTTTTGAAATCCATTTTTTTTGTAATTGTAATTATATTTAGTAAAATTGTTTTTTTTTGTTATTATATGCGTTAGATTGTTTTTTTGAATACGATTAATGTGATTTTAAACAATCGAATGCAATGCTCTGTTTTTATTTTTTCTGCAAATCAGTAACTGTTTTTGATTCAAATCAATGTGTTTTGATTGTTTGATGATTCAGAACATTTAATCGGTTTCAATTATTTGTTTAATTGTTGAAATAATTTTGTTTTGATGTTACGTTTCGATCAATTGTTGAATCCCTGTTCTTACGATTTTCTGGAAATTAAAACGCGTTTTCCCTAAATTTCCCCTAGTTAGCTTAACTGAAGTATGATTAGGGTTGTTAATTACCATCTTGCCACCGCCTAAATCCAATGGCTCAGGATGCTTCTTACGCTTCTTACGTTAAGACGCTTTATACGTTATCTCTACCCAAATAAAATATGAGTGTATTTGTTACACTTACAAAAAAAAAAGATAATAATGATTAAAAAAACCCGTTAAAGGGCACGGTTGTCCTCAAGCCTAAGTCACGGAAAGAACGAGCTCAACTTGAATCTAAACTGAACCAGGGTTGACTAGAATTTCAAAGTCAGCCTAAAACTGAGTTCAGGCTCGGCTTTGCTTTTAACCGGTTAGCTTGATTACATTGTATATGTTGGGAATCATGGTATCAAATACGTAGCGGAAGCGGTTTATATTATTATTATTACAAAAACCGAATATTTTTACATATATATATATATATGCGATTATATATATATGTAATAATAATTGATTTTATTAATCCAATTAACAAAGTATTCCCAATCAGGATCTCAGTTAAACACATATAAACAAATAAATAATGATAACAACCATAGGGGGTTTAGTAATCAACCTTTGACGACTACACCGGAATTGTAACACGCGGGTTACAACGAATCCTCGCTAGTAGAAAGTTCACAACCGAGCACTCGCCTACCAAGAGCAACACTTTGCAAGAGAGAGGCGGTGTATGGTGGTGGTTTGCGGCAGCAAGGGCGGCGGCTTCCTTGTGATGGCCGCAAATTTTAAGAGGGAGGCAAGGGTTTGTAGTTTGTTATTAAAGTGTGATTAGGGTTTACTCCTTAACCCTCCTTTTATAAAACACAATCTTACACTAAGCCCCCTTGTTTATTACTATAATATGCCTTAATATTAATCTTATTAATATTAAGTCCCTCAAGTCTAAAATATTATTATTTCACAAATAATAATCCACATACATGTGAACTTGTCTGTTTCGTGTACCAACGTGTAACTCTTCGGATCGTACCGGGTCGGGTTACATTGACTTCGACTTTTAATTACATCGGACATATCCAACAATCTCCCACTTGGACGATTTTAATTAAATGAGTCAATGTGTGCAGAGTTGGACGCCTAGCTGCATCGCACTGCACCCAACACAGTATGACACTTTACAGTCGTCAACTAGTTCTTTGTGTTCAAGCAACACTTTACTTAACCAAATACTATAGCCCTGATAATCCTATCAATAAGTCCCTTCTATATAGACATCTGTTGATCATAAGACATGGATCATTCATTCTTATAGTGATCAACCATTCTCTATTCTCGTCTTTAATTCAAAATGGTCCAACGAACTACCTTAGTCCGAGCGTGGCCACGCGTTTACACCAGTTTGAGTTTACGGGGGCGCCTAAATGTCTAAGCTTCTAATCCTATAGAAGTACAGAATTCCATCAGCGTCATAAAACTCCCACTTAATCTAGGATTTCTCCCAATGCTACCCGGATTACCATCCATATTTCAGGATAGTGTTAGATAACATCAAAGATAGTCCTTGATCAATGTAGTTTAATATGTGCTTTAAGAAAAAGAATAGATTGGACATATCAATATCAAAACATCTCGTGACATAGATCCATGGAGATCGTTTTGAAGCGAGTTACATCCAATATCATTCTCTAATGATATCTGTGAATTATGATTCTCAAACCCTTGAGCTCTTCATCTCATGAATACAATCATTTCAATTCACAATAGTCTTACATTCAAATTCATTCCCATGTAATTTGATCAACTACGGACATTTAGAATACTCTTATTCAAGGATTTAAACATACAAATAATGAACACAGTTAATAAATATTTAAATTTGCATTTAACCCATTAAATCAAATAAACATTCAATATAACTGTCATAGTTCAAAATAAAACACCAATACTAATTACAGATCATGCCCACTGTCTAGCAACTCTAAGCCCTATCTTTCCAACATGCTCCTCATGTTTAGCTTGAGGTAAAGGCTTAGTAAAAGGGTTAGCCAGATTTAGATCTGTATGAACTTTGCTTATCACGATGTCTTCACGCTCTACTATCTCTCTAATATAGTGGAATTTCCTAAGTATATGCCTTGTGGTCTGATGTGACCTTGGTTCCTTTGCAAGAGAAATGGCACCAGTGTTGTCACACAGTATCTCGATTGGTTTCTTCATCCAGGCAGCCTCATTTGTAGCATCCGATGCAGCATTGTATTCTGATTTACATGTGGATTGAGCAACCACACTTTGCTTAGAGCTCTTCCAAGTAACAGCCCCACCATTCATAATGAAAACATATCCTATTTGTGATCTTGAATCATCACAATCAGTCTGGAAGCTTGCATCAGTATAACACTTAACTGACAGCTCCTCATCCAGTCCTCCATATAGTAAGAACATGTCCTTAGTCCTTCTCAAGTACTTAAGAATGTTCTTCATTGCAGCCTATCTACTCGTCATGCTAAGAGCATATGAGACATCAGGTCTAGTACATAACATGGCATACATGATGGAACCAATCGCAGAAGCATATGGAACTCCTTCCATTTTCTTCTTTTTCTCTTCAGTGTTTGCACACTGCTTGTTATTAAGAATGGTTCCATGTGCCATGGGCAAGAGCCCCCTTTTTGAGTCTTGCATTGAGAAGCGTCGTATGACCTTATCAATATATGTACTTTGATTCAAACCCAATAACCGCTTTGATCTATCTCTATAAATCTTTATTCCCAGAATATAAGCGGCTTCACCAAGATCTTTCATTGCGAAACATTTACCCAAACAGGTCTTAACATCTTTAAGCATAGAGATATTATTTCCAATGATTAGTATGTCATCTACATACAATATAAGAAAAGTGATATAGCTCCCACTAGATTTCTTGTAAACACACGGTTCATCTTCGTTCTTGATAAAACCAAACTCTTTGATTTTCTGATCAAAACGGAGATTCTAGCTACGAGATGCTTGCTTTAATCCATAGATGGATTTATTCAGCTTGCACACCTTATTAGGATTCTTTGTATCGACAAAACCTTCAGGTTGAACCATATAGACATCTTCTAGTAAGTGTCCATTAAGGAATGCGGTTTTGACATCCATTTGCCATATCTCATAGTCATAATATGCAGCAATGGCAAGTAGAATTCTAATAGACTTAAGCATGGCTACTGGCGAGAAAGTTTCCTCATAATCAATTCCTTGAGTCTGAGTAAAACATTTCGCCACAAGCCTTGCTTTGTAGGCTTGCACATTCCCATCCATGTCAGTCTTCTTCTTGAAGATCCATTTGTTTCCAACAGTCCGACATTCGGCAGGAAGATCAACCAAATCCTACACTTGGTTATCATACATGGATTGCAACTCTGCATTCATGGCTTCTTGCCATTTCTTAGATTCCAAAACCAAGATTGCAGCTTTGTAAGTAGCAGGCTCAGCTTCATCAATCATGAAGATACCGTCATACCTTACAGGTGCACGACGATCCCTAATACTTTTTCGAACACTTGGTGTTTCGGTTGTTTCTTGATTCCTCTCAGGCTCAACTTCAACAACTGGATCAGTTACTTCTGCATCTGTCTGAACAACTGGTTCAGTCACTTGTGATTCTCGAATTTCTTCAAGATCCACATGGTTATCTCCAATCCCTCACGCCAGAAGCTCTTCCTCCAAGAAAGTGCCTCTGCGTTTAGTGAAAATTCTATTTTCAGTGGGGTGGTAGAATAGGTAACCGATCTTCTTAGCGTATCCGACGAAAACCACTTTTTCGCCTCTGGGGTCTAGTTTATCTGAAGATTCTAGAGTGACATAAGCATTACATCCCCAGACTTTAAGGTAGGATACATGAGGTTTCTTTCCATGCCATATCTCATAAGGCGTTTTATCAGCCTTCTTCGTTGGAGCTATATTCACAAGTCTTCCGGCAGTTTCCAAAGCATAACTCCAAAAGGATTTTGGAAGGTTTGTTCGACACATCATTGATCGAATCATATCTAATAGAGTTCGATTTCTCCGCTCAGACACACCATTATTTTGCGGTGTTCCGGGTGGAGTGAGTTGTGAAACTATTTCACAATCCTTTAGATGGTCGATGAATTCCTGACTAAGATATTCACCGCCTCGATCTGATCGAAGCATTTTAATAGTTCTATTTAGCTAATTTTCTACTTAGTTTTGGTACTCCTTGAACTTTTCAAGAGTTTCATGTTTATGCTTCATAAGATAAACATAACCATATCTACTGAAATCATAAGCAAATGTAAGAAAATATCTTTCTCCATGTCTTGACATTGTTCTGAATGGACCACATACATCGGTATGTACAAGTCCTAACAGATCATTAGCTCTTTCTCCAACATTTGAAAAAGGTGCTTTTGTTAACTTTCCACTTAAGCATGATTCGCATTTTCCAAATGACTTTGAACCCTTGGAATCAAGGATTCCTGCGGTTTTGAGTTGTTTAAATCAATTCTCACTTATGTAACCAAGTCTACAATGCCACATATACGTATCATTAAAGTCCAACTTATTACGTTTATGGGAGATATTGCATAATATGTTATCGTTTTGGATTTCTATCTCATAGATCCCATTGTTGGGTTTTGCATCAAAGTAAAATACATCGTTAAAATAAGCATAAATAAATTCACCATTAAAAAGACAATCAAAACCTTGTCCACGCAAAGCATAAAATGAAACAATATTTCTAGTCACACTAGGAATGTAATAAACATTGTTCAAAACAAGTTCTAAACCAGAAGGAAGTAAAAGAACATATTCTCCTATCGCCTTCACTGCAACTCTATGTCCATTGCAAACATGGACCTCCAAGTCGCCCTGTTTCAGCTTTCTAATCTTTCTTAGTCCCTGCAAAACATTACAAATGTGGAAACCACATCCTGTGTCAAACACCCATGTCTTGCTAGAAAAAACAAAGATTTCAATAACATATATACCTGAGGACTCTCCTCCAGAAGCCTTGGCTTGCTTCAGTTTAGCTAAATACTTAGCACAGTTCCTCTTCCAGTGCCCAGTTTCATCACAATGAAAACATTTGGCATCTTTCAGAGGTTTCTTGTTGGAAACAGCTTTGCCCTTTCCCTTCCCTTTGCCTTGATTGCCCTTCTTCTTGGTTTTAGGTTTCTTAATTTGACCCTCCCTAATCATTAGCACTGGTACAGTTTTGCTAGGTATGTTTACCTCAGCAGTTTTGAGCATCTGTTGCAGTTCTGCAAGTGTCTTCTCCATCTCATTCATATTATAGTTCATTAGGGACTGGTGTTTCAAGAACATACAATTTGTTCTCCGCCTTGAGAACAATTTTCAAGTTGCGGTGCCAGTCCATGAAGTTGGAGTGGTTCAGTTTGTCCTTCTCTAAGATGGACTTGAGAGAGAATTGGGAGGTGGAATTGTTTTCAGTTGACATCTACAAAGTTCAAAAAAAAATTAATTTATTAGTGTTTTATGTTTTAAATATCCTAATTATTTTATGGCCCAAAAAGCAAAATTAATTAGGATGAGATCCCGATTCATCAATACACAATGAATTGGCTTAGCACTGTCCACTGTTATGATTAGGTAGGTAAACAATGATTGTTAATTGTGTCCGCTACACAACTCTCCATTTGGGGTTATCGCTAAGAGCAATGTATATTTAACCCCAACTATGCCCACTTGATAAACAAGCGATGTTTGGTTTTTTATTGTTAACTGTAACACCGGCCTATGTTACACAGGAAACGTGATGATTACCTTTACTCACGATCAACGCCCAGATGCAGGGTTCAGCACTAACATTTGGGTTCGATTTAGAATGAAGTGTTAACTCGTTAAGGGTGGCATAAAAGCATCAATTTAAAATTTGGATTTAATTTTAATATTTACCATAAATATATTGAATGACTCGTTAGCATGATGTGAGTCACACAATAGTTTATAAAATCCAATTTTATATTGTTCGTGATAATTGAAACTTCTTTCAACACTCGACACGGTATAGTTTTAAATACCCTATTTAAACTATGTTGGTCGTATTATCGCGAATGGACTTGTTTAATATTAATAAAACTCCTTTTATTAAATATGCTTTTCGGTTTTTATAAAACTTGTTTTGATAAAACCGTTGCCATGATTGTGAAAATTTTTATTTATTTTGGGTTATCTCGATTATCTATATATATATATATATATATATATATATATATATATATATTGCAAAGGGGTTAATCCTACATGTCATACTCTTATGTAATCTCTCTTTTGAGAGATGCCACATAGGATGTGATTTGGCAATTCTAGACCAATTAAAAAAAAGAATAAATATGGTTTAATCTAATCTATTAAATACCTAATCTACTAAATGTAAATATTAAATCTTTATTATTTTCTCTCTCATGTTTCCTCCCATAACTTTTAAACGTTAATATCTTTTATATACGAGATTTTTTAAAGAAAAAAATTACACCAAATTAACGAGCGTTTTATTATCTTTCCAACGAGTACCATAGTGCTATATAAAAAACGGAGAAAAAAAACAACTATTTTTTGTAACCCGACTGATATTGTGTCAGGTTTGGGATTAGTTTAAAAAATTGTGGGTTTGGGTCGGGCCTGGGATTAGGTGATACCCGACCCAATTACCCGAAACCACATACCCAAATACCCGAACTATATACCCGATCATATACCCATGAATTTTTTAACGCATCACATAACCCTTAGACTAATGCTTTCGATATTTCAATAAATAACTTTTTTTCCTTATTCATGTTAGTTCTTTTAAGAATGATCGATTACAAACTTCCGAATTCATTTGACATTATATAATATTTTGTAATGGCACTAAATTTATACCCCGGCGTAGAGATTCGTTTTTTTTATATTAGAATATGATAACTTATGGCAGAGATTTGTTTAAAATAAATAAATTATAATAATAACAATAATAATATTCATTAATCATATATTGGCAAGTCATTAATTATGTTGTTATATTAGATATTTTATTATGTCATATTAGATATTTCAATCCGGGACGCTCCCGGGATAAAAACTAGTTTACAATAAATAAAACACAACCACAAAACATAAAAAAATAACTGAATCGAGCCCCTAATAGGTCGCCCATTTCGTTTTATCCGGAAACGAAACGAACTAGTCTAAAAAGGGTTTCAACACTATTTTGATAACTCCCACTTGACCCGAGATCTCTATCTTCATGGAACATGTTTGCCTTTTAATCTTCGTCTTGATCTTGTACTTGTAGGATTACAAATAAATTTGAAATACAAATAAAACAAATCTGTTCTAACCCTATCTATTACACCGGATCCAATATCCATAATAAAATTACAAATCAATAAAAAAAAAAATAAAACCAATCACAAACACAACCATGACAAGGGTCAAACACCTAGGGCTCGATTCACATCAGAAACATGAACAACTAAAAGCTTTTGATCTTTTGTCAAAATAAATAAATAAATTTTGACAAATAAAACATAGATCAAAATTATAACTTTTGCCATTTATACGCGCGTAACCGTGGCTCTGATACCACTGTTGGAAAACATGGTATCAAATACGTAGCGGAAGCGGTTTATATTATTATTACAAAAAACGAATATTTATACATAAATATATATATATATATTGTGTGTGCGATTATATATATATATATAATAATTGATTTTATTAATCCAATTAACAAAATATTCCCAATTAGTATCTTAGTTAAACGCGTATAAAAAAATAAATAATGATAACAACCATAGGGGATTTAGTAATCAACCTTTGACGACTACACCGGAATTGTAACACGCGGGTTACAACAAATCCTCTCTAGTAGGAAGTTCACAACCGAGCACTGGCCTACCAAGAGCAACACTTTGCAAGAGAGAGGCGGTGTATGGTGGTGGTTTGCGGCAGCAAGGGGCGGCGGCTTCCTTGTGATGGCCGCAAATTATAAGAGGGAGGCAAGGGTTTGTGGTTTTTTATAAAAGTGTGATTAGGGTTTACTCCTTAACCCTCCTTTTATAAAACACAATCTTACACTAAGCCCCCTTGTTTATTACTATAATATGCCTTAATATTAATCTTATTAATATTAAGCCCTCAAGTCTAAAATATTATTATTTCACAAATAATAATCCACATACACGTGAACTTGTCTGATTCGTGTACCAACGTGTAACTCTTCGGATCGTACCGGGTCGGGTTACATTGACTTCGACTTTTAATTACATCGGACATATCCAACAGTATAAACTTAGAAGATGAAGAAACACTGATCTAACCTTCAATTAAGGATAGTAAACCAATGAATCTATAGGGTTTATCCTTCGCTAAACGTCTATGACCGAGGGGTGATTAAACCTAAAAAGAAAGAAGCGGGGTAGGGTGGTGACTGCTAAGAACTGTTTCTTGTCTACATACACAAAAATAGTGGTGACGCACCAAACATGATTTGTTTCTGAGTGAATCCAAAGTGTCCGTCTAAGGAAATCAATTTCTCCTTAATGAGGACTCACATAGGCTATCATCATCAAACCCTAACCTAAGATGGGCCAAACCCAGTTAGGGAGTACCTCCACTACCTGCGCCTACTCCGGAGAAGCAAGGGCAGGGTAGCCCCGCCTCAAAAAAGGCAAAAGGTACTAAGAAGGTGCCTGATGAGGTGGTGGCCCAAAAGCTTGCCGAGCTAGCGGCAACGCATGTTCAGATCCCGGGGCGCATTCCCTCACGTGGTTAAGGGTCGATTAACCATGAAATTCAGCCTAGCCTAAAAATAAATCAGACCAATAAAATTATACATTATTCAGGTCTAAAAGTTTGTGCTGGAATTATTTGAACAAGTAATAGATTGTTAGTATACATTTCTATATAGAGTAAATAGCCAAAACCGTCCCTGTCGGTTGGTGGGTTTTGTCAGTCCAGCCTAAAATCAAACTAATTGCCTGGACAATCTAGTTTTCCATGAAATGCGCCAAAACAGTCTATTTTTTTAACAGGGTTAACTCAACCTCATTAAATCAGGGGAAAATTGTTCATAAAACAAAACGTATTAAAAAAACAACTAAATAAAAGGTTAAAAATTAACACCTGAGTCACCCTCCTCTGTTTCTTGAACTTCTTTATTATCATCTAATGGAATTTGAGTTGGTTCATAACTACTAAGAGAGAGAGGGGGGAGGGAGAGGGTGCTATCACACCCTCAAATTTCCACTGCGGGGTTTATACCGCGAGGCGCATGACATACCAGGATCCCATAGCCATAAGTCATATGAACGAACTCTAAATGCCCAAACCATTTAGTTCGTTTTCAAAAAAACCAAGTTTAGTTAAGCTGCGGAAGCGTAAACCAAATTTAAACCTTTTAAAAACTATGCGCAAAACAACGCGCCCAAATTAAAACCATATGAAAGAAAATGTAAAAACATAATATGTAATTTAGGTGTATGCCCAAGACCCCGAATGCAGTGAAGTGTGCAGTGCTTTCTAATCCTGGCACCGGAAGCTAACTACCTGCAAAAGCATGTAAATCGTGGGTCAACAAACAATGTTGGTGAGTTCACTAAGTAAAGTAAATGAGTAGGTAACTGCGCTGGTTTCCAAAACCATGTAAACAAGTAATTGAGTTGGTTCCAATAACCGTGTAAACACTAGTTCGTCGCATGTCAAGGGTAGCTAGCCCATTCATGATAACTAACACCGAATATACCGAACTGCTATGTACGTGTAGCCACAAATGTGAGCCGCATGCCTGACATCATTGTCTATCCACAATGATAAAGTTCGTTAAGTTATAGTTCACGCCCGCGCTCCCCGAGCAGGTGTGAGGTTTGTAAGACCTAATAGCGCTGTCAACTAATAACCCGCTTGCCAATCCCGGCAACTCATTCGGTACGTGAGGACTTACAGATGATAGAGTTGGTTTAGTTCATCAAGGACACAGTTTGCGAACTAGCAAAGTAGACGACCCACACACAAGGATCCATCAAAGTAAACGACCCACACAAGGATCCATAACATCCCGACCAGGGATATGTAAGTAGTCCCAAACCGGACTAGAAAAATGTTAAGTAAGTTGTCTCATACCTGAGACGCATGCTTTTGAGAAAAAGAGTAGTGAAACTCACCTTAGTGTGTAAGCAAAAGAAATCCAAACCGCAAGTAAAGTATGCTACCGACACCCAAATATAAGTGTCACTAAGTAAGTATAGGCGTAATATCATTACACCATATAACTCGTTTCTCCAAGGCGTTAAAACGTTCAAAAGTGTGTAGGTGACACCTAGTGACTCTACATGCAATAGTAAACCCTACGAACTCGTTGGTGAATAGGTTGGTTATAATTAGTTTTCACATTCCATATGTGTCTCATACAAGTGCCCGTTCAGTTACACATCAATTACATAACACCTATGACTTCAATTAACCACATAAGCACATAATACACAATCTGTGTTTTTAGGACAGATTGTGCGTCATCAAAATTAATTTATTTAAAATAGTAAATCAGTGAGTTAACCTCCCAAAGTTTTACTGAATATTCTTTGGGATTCACTTAACAACCCCTATTTTTTCTTTGTCTTAAATCCAAACACAAAAATAATTAAAATTCGTTCAACACAGCTATGTTCAGAAAACTTTCATAACAGGTCAGTTTGGTAGACAAATTCCCAAAAATTGTGTGTTCATCCAAATGGGATGAATCCACCTGGAAAACTCAAATTACTCCTATGTTAACCTTCTGTAAAAATTTCATAACCCAACTCTTTATAAAACTCGAGTTATGATGACTCAAAGTCGACTCAGTTTGTTACCCGAAATTCTGATATGACCTGTTTTCAAAGAACATTTCAAAAACGACTCAAACGACGTCCAAATCACTCGATTTTACCCATTATGAAAAGCTAAGACCAGGTGTGATTTAACCATGCAAAGAAAACATCAAAATCATCATGTTAAAGTCACGTTACAGACCCTACAAGTTCACCTAAACATTCTGTCCAGATTTTAATTACGCACAAAGCTTTATTTAAATGACTCCCGTGTGCGTATAATCGATCAACAATCATCAATAATCATTACAAAACATTCCTAAGACCTATTAAGATCAGATTCTATCATAATACATGCAAAAATTATACCCCTAATGATCAAAACTTCAACAACTTGCGCAACAAGTAACCGATTATATCACTAATCGCCTATCATTATGTTTAACCCGTTTAATCTTTAAAAACCTCAAGTTTTAGTATTTATAAAAAGGTCTCAGACCTGGACAAACTTAGTTATACCCCCCAAGCTCTTCGATACAATCAACCGAACGCTCTTGAAGCTTCCCGATCGATGTTCTTGCGCCTTAGCAGGTGGTTTGGGGTTAATATTTCGTAGGTAGGGCAGTAGGGGCGATTAGGGTTTGAGTTTAGGTGATACAAGAGGCTTAGGGTTGCTTAAATAGCTGTTTAAGTCGGTTTGGTGGCGTCAGGTACTGGCGAGCGGGCGCTCGCTCCCTGTGAGCGGCCGCTCACAGGGCCTTGGCCCGCGTGGGTGGCCCGTTTCGTCACCCGACGTGTTTTCCTTCGACGTTTTCGCTATTTCGGACCGTAATAAGTGTAACCCCATGTGTTAAGACCCCAATCATCCTAATGGTCCACCTTTAACGATTCTTATTAACGTATTCGGTTTAAGTTCACATAATCACATATGGTTTGCACATAGTTTCACCGAGTATCACAGAAGCACGTAATCGCAATCAATCCAAATTAGTTAACTCACAATTATTAAACTTCATTATTCACCAACGTCCGAGGTTCACTAATCATGTATACAGTCTGGTAATTCCTCGAATTACCACCTTATGCAGTTATTAACATGCAACTATGTAACGTGCGTCCTATCTAGCTAACCCTAGTTAAGTATAATGCAAGGAACATAACTAGAGTTTAGTTAAAGTGAGAACCTGAAATTATGGGGTATCACATCATCCCCAAGTTGAAAAGAATTTCGTCCCGAAATTCAGCAAGTAAACAATAAAGCTAGCTAGAAAAGTGTGCGCTTGGTTCCCGGATGTCACATCATCCCCAAGTTGAAAGGAATTTCGCCCCGAAATTCACTTTGAAAGGCTGCTTTATGTTTAGCGTTCGATCTATGTTCAGGTTCAGGTTCAGAAAAGAGGTGTGGGTATTTGAGCTGCATTTGATCTCTGCGCTCCCACGTATATTCCGGTCCTAGACAGGAATTCCATTGTACCTTAACAATAGGTATAGTGTTTTGTTTAAGTTTCTTGACGCCCCGCTCAAGAATCTCCCCTGGTTCTTCCATGTACCGTAGCCGTTCGTCCACCTGGATCTCTTCCAGTGGTACCATCAGTGTTGTATCCAACAGGCATTTCTTTATATTTGATACGTGGTGTACATCGTGTACCCCATTAAGTTCATTAGGCAGGTTCAACCTGTAAGTTGCTGGACCAATCCTTTCGACAATCTCGAATGGTCCAACATATCGCGGGTTCAACCTTCCCCGTTTACCAAAGCGTATCACCCCCTTCCAAGGTGACACCTTCAATAGAATCTTGTCCCTAACCTGGAACTCCAAAGGTTTCCTACGCTTATCAGCGTAACTTTTCTGTCGATCACGAGCAGCAGCCATCCGGTTTCTGATTTGCACTATCTTTTAGAAGTTTCGTGCACGAGTTCGGGACCTGTTAGCTGGCTATCCCCAACTTCAGTCCAGTAGATGGGAGACCTACACTTGCGTCCATAAAGTGCCTCAAAAGGCGTACACTGTATCAAAGTGTGGTAGCTGTTGTTATACGAGAATTCAATCAAAGGCAAGTGCTTATCCCAACTGTTGCCAAAATCCACCACGCACGTTCGTAGCAGATCTTCCAATGTTTGAATGGTACGTTCACTCTGTCCACCCGTCTGTGGGTGATAGGCTGTGCTTATATCTAAGCGAGTTCCCAAAGCGTTTTGGAGAATAGTCCAAAAATGAGAAGTGAATCGCGCATCGCGATCAGATATAATAGAAGTAGGCACCCCATGCCTAGAGACTATCTCCTTGATGTAAAGGTTCGCTAGTTTCTCCAATGAGTCTGTTTCCTTTATTGCCAGAAAGTGGCCGATTTGGTTAAACGATCCACGATAACCCAAATCATGTTATGGCCCGTTGGCGTTCTAGGAAGCTTTGTAATAAAATCCATGGAAATCCCATCCCATTTCCACATAGGGATTTCTGGTTGTTGGAGTAGGCCTGAAGGTTTCTGATATTCAATCTTAACCTTCGCATAAGTCAAGCACTTACTAACATAAGTGGCTATTTCAGCCACCAGTAAAGAGTTTTAAGGTCTTGGTACATCTTGTCCGAACCAGGATGCACCGAATATCGAGAGGTGTGAGCTTCATCGAGCACTAGTTGTCTGAGATCCCCAAAACGTGGTATCCAGACTCGATTCATAAAGTATCGAAGACCATCTGTCTTTAGTTCCAAGTGCTTATCAGCACCATGTAATGTTTCAAGCCCGATGTTTTCTTCTTTAAAGGCCTCGCCCTGGGCTTAACGTATCTTATCAGGAAGATTAGAATGTATGGTAAGTTGTAAAGCTTGCACCCGTTTAGGTTTCGTCTCCTTACGACTGAGGGCATCAGCTACTACGTTAGCTTTCCCTGGAAGATACTTGATGGCACAGTCATAATCATTCAGAAGCTCGACCATCGACGCTGTCGCATGTTCAGCTCCGTTTGATCGAATAGGTGTTGGAGGCTCTTGTGGTCAGTGAAGCTCGTACACTTCGTCCCATAGAGATAATGCCTCCAGATCTTTAGAGCAAAAACCACTGCTCCCAGTTCCAAGTCATGGGTGGTGTAATTCTTCTCATGAACCTTTAATTGTCGTGAGGCATACGCGATCACCTTATCGCGCTGTATCAGCACACACCCTAACCCTTGGATAGATGCATCACAGTACACCACGAAGTCCTCTGTACCCTTAGGTAATGATAGTATTGGTGCACTGCAAAGTTTCGACTTTAATAATTGAAAGCAGATTCTTGGGCATCTCCCCATTTGTAAGTAATACCCTTCTTTGTCAAGGCAGTGAGGGGTTGAGTGATCTTAGAGAATCCCTCAATGAATCTGCAATAATATCCCGCGAGTCTTAGGAGTCTTAGGAGCCTCCCACTTTTTAATAGCATCAATCTTGGCAGGATCAACATGTATTCCTGCCTCGTTAATCACATGTCCAAGAAATTGGACTTCTCGAATCCAAAAGTCACATTTAGAGAATTTTGCATATAACTGCTCATTTCTCAGAAGTTCCAAGATCAGCTACAGGTGTTGCTCGTGCTCTTTCCTGCTCTTGGAATAAATCAGTATGTCGTCTATGAACACTATGACGAATTTGTCCAAGTAGAGCTTGCACACCCGGTCGATGATATCCTGACCTCAAGTCAATCTTAGAATAGAAACTCGACCATTGTAGCTGGTCGAACAAGTCATCAATACGAGGCAAAGGGTAGCGGTTCTAAACCGTCACCTTGTTTAACTTCCGATACACATGCGGAAACTCCCATCCTTCTTCTTATCAAACAGAACTGGAGCTCCCCATGGCGAAGAACTAGGTCTAATAAAGCCCCTATCCAATAGCTCTTGGAGTTGGGTAGACTGTTCTTGAAGTTCGCCTAGTGCTAGGCGGTATGGTGCGCGTGCAACTGGAGCTGCTCCAGGTACAAGGTCAATTTGAAACTCCACTTGACAAACAGGTGGAAGTCCAGGTAGTTCCTCTGGGAAAACATCTGGGAAATCTCGGACTACTGGGATGTCCTCAATCTTGGTTTCAGTTTCAGCTCGAGTGTTAGATATGTTAGCCAAAATGGCTGGACAACCCTTACGAATACATTTCTGGGCCTTCAAAAAGGAGATGATGCCCACCATGGCACCACCACGATCACCCTGTATAGATAAAAGTTCTCCTCTTAGGAGGGGAATACGAACAATCTTCTCCTGACAGAGAATTTCAGCATGTTGCTTGGACAATCAGTCCATGCCAACCACGAGGTCAAAGCTACCTAGGGTGATAGGTAAGAGGTTGATGGCAAACAATTGCCCATTCAACTCGAGCTTACCGTCATGATGTACATGGGTTACCTCGACAGGCAATTTAATAGAGTACGGGGTATCAAGAAGAGTGGGAACCATCCCTAATTGCTTGCTAAGTTTCGATGACACAAAACTATCGTCCGCACCAGAATCATATAAAATAGAAGCAAGAGTGTCATTCAAAGAGCACGTACCCGTCACGACATTGTTATCAGTCCTAGCTTCCCCAGAGCCAATCACAATTGCTATTCCACGAGCCCCGTTGTTGTTGTTGCCGTTGTTGTTGTTGTTGTTGTTGAAGGACTTACACCTCACACTATCCCACATTCTCTTGCTATCACTAAAAGTAGAAGATGAAGCACCATGCTTCGGAAAAGTACCATGCTCAACAGCCTCGTCAGTGAGTTTATAAACCAGGTGAAAGATTTGTTCGATTTCCGGGTAGGTGAGCTGCGGGGGCCATGCCACGAATCTGAGGGACAAACCCATTTGGTATGAAGTTCGATCTGTTGGTAAGGTAGGTTAAATAGATTTTTAGCATATAGTAGCTATCTCTTGTTGCTTGGTAGTGTAGGCGTCGATCTCAGACCCAACCGTCTTTAGATAACCATTTTTCTAGATTTCACCACAGGGTGTTACGTTCTCCATCCAAGTATTTGTAACTCATCGAGTGTGCATGTAGCATACATTACCCCATCCTGCATAGGGCAAATGCACATGGCAAAGACTTATACGATCGAAGCAATCAGACGGTCTCCTTCAGTTCCGTTGGAGTTATGGAGGTTTACGATCAATAAAAGGCTTGAAAATATGATGGCAGGTTGTTATTGTGGCATGTGCGTTCAAGGAATAAGAAAGTTCAAATGTGGAAGTCAGGGGAAACGAACGATTTAACAAAATGGATCTTTATTAGCTTGGAAAGATGCGAGGGCCTCCACCACCCTATCGTTGGTCATAAGAACTCAGTCTTTTTTAAGTTGACAAAGGCAATTGAAAGAAAAGATAGGTAAGAAAAGGTAAGAGCCAATCGTCGCCATGCTCTGTCCAGATAGTAGAGCCTTCATCCTCACTTTCAATGCGCTCGTCCTGCTCAGGTTCCCCTTCCATCCCCTCTTCTTCCTCTTCCTCAGTGTCAGTGTTATATGGTTCTCATCACGTACAGTCTCCTTCTCTAGTCCTATGTAAGCCAGTTTGGTGGTAAGTTGTACCACTCGTTCCTCCAATCGTGGCTATCAGCCATTAGTACGTTTTATCTTCCCTTGTAATGTTGCACTACGTCGCAGGCTTTACATAACTCCCCAAGAGTGTGTGTAACAAGCCCCGATCTAATGTGTTCCCATGAATCTACCATATACTTATGAGTAACAGGATATGCAGTCATACGTCCGCCCGCTCATACTAGGCGTAAGGTACTAAGGTAAGAAATAAGTTCTATATGCGTAACCCAATCCCGTCTGAGTTTCGAATGGGAGTAAGAAGGATCAAGTAACAAGGAACAGAAACTAATTGTCTCCTTGCTAAGTAACAAAGGATAAGTCTCAGCATTTGAATTCGATTCGGTTAAATGGTATCACATCATGCGCATCGTGCAGCCTCCTGTGTACATGCGCCACAACGCTCGCAAGGGCTCCCTCCCTTGTACTATTGTTGTTTCCTCATCCATGAGGTTTGTTAAGATACTACTCCCAGTAATGCGCCACCTGGTGTAACCCTGGGTTCCCACCATTGACGTGTTCAGAATTAGGTCTAGAACTAGAAGATAACATATCTCCCGAAATCATATGTTGTAGATATATGTAGCTAAAAGCTAGTTGTGCACTTAAGTTGTGAGTGTACTTATGCTATGATGATTATAGACTAGACTCAACATGCAGTCCTAGTTCACTATAACCAATGGCTCTAATACCAATCTGTCACACCCTCAAATTTCCACTGCGGGGTTTATACCGCGAGGCGCATGACATACCAGGATCCCATAGCCATAAGTCATATGAATGAACTCTAAATGCCCAAACCATTTAGTTCGTTTTCAAAAAAAACCAAGTTTAGTTAAGCTGCGGAAGCGTAAACCAAATATAAACCTTTTAAAAACCATGCGCAAAACAACGCGCCCAAATTAAAACCATATGAAAGAAAATGTAAAAACATAATATGTAATTTAGGTGTATGCCCAAGACCCCGAATGCAGTGAAGTGTGCAGTGCTTTCTAATCCTGGCACCGGAAGCTAACTACCTGCAAAAGCATGTAAATCGTGGGTCAACAAACAATGTTGGTGAGTTCACTAAGTAAAGTAAATGAGTAGGTAACTGCGCTGGTTTCCAAAACCACGTAAACAAGTAATTGAGTTGGTTCCAAGAACCATGTAAACACTAGTTCGTCGCATGTCAAGGGTAGCTAGCCCATTCATGATAACTAACACCGAATATACCGAACTGCTATGTACGTGTAGCCACAAATGTGAGCCGCATGCCTGACATCATTGTCTATCCACAATTATAAAGTTCGTTAAGTTATAGTTCACGCTCGCGCTCCCCGAGCCGGTGTGAGGTTTGTAAGACCTAATAATGCTATCAATTAATAACCCGCTTGCCAATCCCGGCAACTCATTCGGTACGTGAGGACTTACAGATGATAGAGTTGGTTTAGTTCATCAAGGACACAGTTTGCGAACTAGCAAAGTAAACGAACCACACACAAGGATCCATCAAAGTAAACGACCCACACAAGGATCCATAACATCCCGACCAGGGATATGTAAGTAGTCCCAAACTAGACTAGAAAAATGTTAAGTAAGTTGTCTCATACCTGAGACGCATGCTTTTGAGAAAAAAGAGTAGTGAAACTCACCTTAGTGTGTAAGCAAAAGAAATCCAAACCGCAAGTAAAGTATGCTACCAACACCCTAATATAAGTGTCACTAAGTAAGTATAGGCGTAATATCATTACACCATATAACTCGTTTGTCCAAGGCATTAAAACGTTCAAAAGTGTGTAGGTGACACCTAGTGACTCTACATGCAATAGTAAACCCTACGAACTCGTTGGTGAATAGGTTGGTTATAATTAGTTTTCACATTCCATATGTGTCTCATACAAGTGACCGTTCAGTTACACATCAATTACATAACACCTATGACTTCAATTAACCACATAAGCACATAATACACAATCTGTGTTTTTAGGACAGATTGTGCGTCATCAAAATTAATTTATTTAAAATAGTAAATCAGTGAGTTAACCTCCCAAAGTTTTACTGAATATTTTTTGGGATTCACTTAACAACCCCTATTTTTTCTTTGTCTTAAATCCAAACACAAAAATAATTAAAATTCGTTCAACACAGCTATGTTCAGAAAACTTTCATAACAGGTCAGTTTGGTAGACAAATTCCCAAAAATTGTGTGTTCATCCAAATGGGATGAATCCACCTGGAAAACTCAAATTACTCCTATGTTAACCTTCTGTAAAAATTTCATAACCCAACTCTTTATAAAACTCGAGTTATGATGACTCAAAGTTGACTCAGTTTGTTACCCGAAATTCTGATATGACCTGTTTTCAAAGAACATTTCAAAAACGACTCAAACGACGTCCAAATCGCTCGATTTTACCCATTATGAAAAGCTAAGACCAGGTGTGATTTAACCATGCAAAGAAAACATCAAAATCATCATGTTAAAGTCACGTTACAGACCCTACAAGTTCACCTAAACATTCTGTCCAGATTTTAATTACGCACAAAGCTTTATTTAAACGACTCCCATGTGCGTATAATCGATCAACAATCATCAATAATCATTACAAAACATTCCTAAGACCTATTAAGATCAGATTATATCATAATACATGCAAAAATTATACCCCTAATGATCAAAACTTCAACAACTTGCGCAAAAAGTAACCAATTATATCACTAATTGCCTATCATTATGTTTAACCCGTTTAATCTTTAAAAACCTCAAGTTTTAGTATTTATAAAAAGGTCTCAGACCTGGACAAACTTAGTTATAGGGTTTTTATAACATAATAATAAGATTAAAGCGTAGAAGATTAAGGATTATACCCCCAAGCTCTTCGATACAATCAACCGAACGCTCTTGAAGCTTCCCGATCGATGTTCTTGCGCCTTAGCAGGTGGTTTGGGGTTAATATTTCGTAGGTAGGGCAGTAGGGGCGATTAGGGTTTGAGTTTGGGTGATACAAGAGGCTTAGGGTTGCTTAAATAGCTGTTTAAGTCGGTTTGGTGGTGTCAGGTACCGGCGAGCGGGCGCTCGCTCCCTGTGAGCGGCCGCTCACAGGGCCTTGGCCCGCGTGGGTGGCCCGTTTCGTACCCGACGTGTTTTCCTTCGACGTTTTCGCTATTTCGGACCGTAATAAGTGTAACCCCATGTGTTAAGACCCCAATCATCCTAATGGTCCACCTTTAACGATTCTTATTAACGTATTCGGTTTAAGTTCACATAATCACATATGGTTTGCACATAGTTTCACCGAGTATCACAGAAGCACGTAATCGCAATCAATCCAAATTAGTTAACTCACAATTATTAAACTTCATTATTCACCAACGTCCGAGGTTCACTAATCATGTATACAGTCTGGTAATTCCTCGAATTACCACCTTATGCAGTTATTAACATGCAACTATGTAACGTGTGTCCTATCTAGCTAACCCTAGTTAAGTATAATGCAAGGAACGTAACTAGAGTTTAGTTAAAGTGAGAACCTGAAATTACGGGGTATCACAGGTGCGGGAGTGGGAGCGGGAGTGGGAGAGTGAGAGCGGGAGATGGAGGGGGAGAGGGAGAGGGAGAGAGATGGAGAGGGAGAGGATGAGAGATAGGGAGAGGGAGCCGGAGAAAGAGAGGGACAAGGAGAGAGGTAGAGGGAGAGAGAGAGAGAGAGAGAGAGAGAGAGAAAGAGCGAGGGATTGAGAGTGTGTGTGTGAGACCGAGACGGAGAGAGCGAGGGAGAGACAGAGAACGAGAGGGAGAGAGCGGGGGAAGGAGAGAGAGAGAGACCACAGCGACGCTGCTCTTTCCGGTGCGTGCGTCATTTAGCCCATCAATCTGGAGACTGGGAAGCCGCCTGTGGTAACAGTTCAAGTGTTGGAACAACGAAACAGTGGGAACGGTTGTCGTTGCTTTTGGTGGTAAGTGACGGCAGCATTAGATCTCTAATGGTGCTACTGATGAATGTCAGGTAACTACCACCACCCCTTTCTTGTCTTGTTTCGGATTAACATTGATCTAGAAGGGTATGACAAGGCTTTTTGATCTTTGGTGAAGGTATTGGTGAAAAATAGTGGTGGTAGCCTGGAACGGTTCATAACGGCGATAAGGATGGGTTATTCATAGTAAAGAGAAGGATTCTGATAAAACAAGGAAGTCATGGATAAGGCTCAACCTCTTGTTGGTTTGCCCAATTCATTTCGGTGTTCGTACAGTGAGACGATATAGTAGAGTCCAATAAACATAGGGTTCAAATACAAACCAAGCTCCGAATGCTAATTCTGAGAATAGAAAAATCCGTCTGAATGGTGGATTTTATTGACGGTCAGACTGCTTCTACGACGTTGGTGGTTCACTTCGATGCGATAAGCAGTGCTGACGGTGGGAGTCACCTGAGACAGTGGTAATCGGTCACCGGAACCAAACCCCAAAGAAAGGAAGGGGGGACTAGTGATTGGGGGTACAAGTGGGTCCCACCATAATCTAAAAATGTAAAAAAAAAAATCCAAATAGGTAGTGGAGAAGTAAATAGACAATTTTGCCCCTAACTTAACGATGTTGAATTATCCCCGTTAAAAAAATTGAACTGTTTTGGCGCATTTCGTGAAACTACTAGATTGTTCACGCAATTAGCTGATTTTGGGTTGGACTGGCAAAACCCACCAAACCACATGAACGGGTTTGGCTATTTACTCTTTCTATATATTAGTATATTACTAGTGGATTTACCCGCACGTTGCAGCGGGATCCGCAAATGGGTTACAATACAACATTATGATACTTAGGTTTTTTGCCGGAAGTTACCCAAAAAGAATAGAAATGTGCACACTATGTTTTAACAAGTATTCGTAGAAAGAAAAGAAAAGAAATTTGCACCGCCACTTACAACTAATTGCAGTTCACCACAAAAACCATATACTCATTATTGAACAAATCTTAATAAACCAAAGGTATGTTACTGTAACAGACCAATATGAACATAAACATCAATCTTGTGTAAGTTGTCCGGTCATTGCATATCTACATAACCGTGCCATTGAAGACACCTTGCTAAATGATAAAGTTCATTTACATGACAAAAGCATGCAGTAATAATATGATACTCCCTCCGTCTCATTAGAAGTGTCCATATTCCCTTTTTTATTTGTCCCATTTTATGTGTCCACTTTAAGAAATTATTAGCCAATTTCCAAATTTACCCTTAAAAACACAACTAAAATAAACAAAGAATATGATGGACCCACATATGACAAGGGTATTATTGTCATATGGAAAGCAAAAAAAGCAATCATTTAATATGCCTAAAACTTTGTGTTTTTCAAAACAAGACACTTCTAATGGGACGGAGGTAGTATTATATAAACTATCATATGAAGGTCATTGTCCATTTAAAAATTAAAAGTTGTGATTTGTAAGTTTGTAATAGACTTGCCCAACTTGACCCAGCAGCTAAAAAATTGCCCAATGTAGCCAGTGAGTCGAACCATCATGTCCACTTTGCCGCTGGGTAGACTCATATATATGAAAAGGGTTTATAATATAAGTATTATTATGATAAAGTTTTATAATTCATAAAAGTTTAGCTGAGATAAGATTATTTATTGTGGTAACATAAATTATTATATTTCATCACCATTATATGAAATTTGTTCAAAAATATTGCTATCTCGTGTGTTTATTTAGTTTGGGTGAGTTTCATTTTCATATAAAAGTTAATTATCTTCTAGGGGCATTTAGGGAAGAAAAATAGTAAAATTTAGAAAATTGTAAAGAAACCCTAGGTATGCCATCTTAACTTTGACCAATTTGGACATATTTACCCATGCCTCATCTTTTATAATGTAGTATAGATATATCATTAAAAAGTACCTGTAATTTGTACTATTAATTAATTTGTACTATTAATATTAACTATCACTTCAAACAAAGCGATATGATATCTATACATATAATAAACCAAAGCCATTTTAATAACATGACACTCAAAGAGGCATTCTCTTCCTTGAGTGTGTCATGTGTCATCCCATGTGGCATTGAGATATTTTAGGAAAAAAAGAATTTAAAAACAAAATTGGATTTTTCACTCTCATGTTTCCTCCCATAATTTTTAAACGTTAATATCTTTTATATACGAGATTTTTTAAAGAAAAAAAATTACACCAAATTAACGAGCGTTTTATTATCTTTCCAACGAGTACCATAGTGCTATATAAAAAACGAAGAAAAAAAATGACTATTTTTTGTGGGGTTGTGTTCATACAGGAAAACAACACAAAGTGTTAGGTAAATCATTAATTATGTATAGGCAAGTCACTAATTATGTTCAAATCAGTAAATATGATTTTTTTTTTCAACCAGAGCCGAATAGGTTAATAGAGTTATACGTTGTTTTAAGTTAGGTATCAATATTAATATGTTAGAGTTTTACATTTGTTTAGGCTTTAGAATATGTGTTAATATTAGAGTTATATTGAAATTCTAAATTATTTTAGGTTAGGTGTTATCATTGGAGTTGTAGATTGTTTTAGGTTTGATATTAATATTAGAGTTATTTATCAGTCCATTTCATATGTAAAATTGATGTATCATATTAAATTTCTCAACCCGGGACGCTCCCGAGGTATAATCTAGTAATTAATAAATTAAAACAAATGCTCAACCAAAACGATATGATATAACATATTAATTCAAACAAACTTTTATGGTGAAAAGTATAAAATCCGACAAAGATTTTACTACATGTTGGTTCGGTTATGGTGGGTATGGAAAAACCAATAGCCATAACCGACCTACTACTTTCGGTTTTTATAAAAACAATTAACCGACCCACAGGTTTTTGATACGGTTTGATTTTTTTGGTTAATTTGATTATGGTTCGGTTTTTTCACACCCTATTGGTAGGTATTTCTTGAAACTCCTAATCGTTTATCTCTGATAGCCTCAAGTTATAATAAATGCTTACTGAAAGGTTTACGGTTTCACGTGTACAACTATTTTGGCGGAATGTACAAGTTGCATAAGCATATATGATGTTTTTTGTAACATTTTGATAGGACCAAGGTCATGGGCACTGGTGGATGCAAGTTAATGGAGAGTATATAGGATATTTGCCATCCTCGTTGTGTAATAAGCATTCACAGTAGGTTCTTAATCATCATCCACATATTACATTAAAAATCACTATATTTCTCTTTCCTATTTATTATTATTATTATTATTTTAAACGGCTAATTTCCTCCCCCAGATTTACTCTCTTTTTCATAAAGGTTTGAACCTTGTATGTCACATATAGTGTAACAAGCGTCGTATAGGGTTTGAAAAGCGGTCCACAGTTGTCATGTTGTACAATCTTGTGTTTTGTGTAAACCCTATATGACACATGTGGAGAGTTCAAATGAGAAGAAGTTTTCTTGTAAGAAGAAAAAGAAGAAATTTAGACCAATAGAAATTTTCCATTTTAATAGTTGTATTTAATGTTAAATAAATTTTTAAGTTTTTGTAATTCCCATAAACTAGTTAAATAAATGAAATCATAATTCATTTTAAAATATATATCTTTAAAGCAAAGATGATTTATAGTGAAAGATAAATTTCGGTATGTGTAGGTTGAATATCTACATGCGTAGGATAAGCCTAATGATAATTTCGATATGTGTAGGATAAAAGTATGACAATTTCGATGTGTGTAGGATGAATTTTGATATGTGTAGGACAAGTTTTGATGTGTTTAAGATAAAATATTTAAAAGTAATTAATTGAATAATTAATGTGAAATGACTTAAAGTATTTAATGTTATTTTTTTTTTCTTCTTAAATTGAAATTCTTCTCAAATGATCATTTCCTATAGCACTATATGTGATATATAGGGTGTTATATGTGACATATAGGGTATCAATTTACTATAATTGGGTGTTACTTTCACACATCCCTTTTTTATGTATTATAACTTTATTGAGTACTTAAATCTCATATTTGAATACTTGAATCTTATATTTGAATTTTGCGTTCTTTGGGATAAGAATGTAAATTTAGAATGTGTGATTTAGTGTTGTTTAAACTTTATTTTAAACCCTAATAGAACGCTAATTGAAAAGAAACTTGTAGTCTTAAATTTTATGATTTCGTATTTTATTATGCTTCCCAACTCGAAAATTCAAACTTTTGGTTGTGAGAAATCTGACCAACGAAAAAATATGATCCCATAAGAAAAAAATCATGAGTTCGCCGTTAAAGAGGGCCTTATAGTGACCCTCTGATAAACAAGTTTTGGTTCTGCCACTGCCCATCATGTCGTGTTTGGATTCTATGTATGTTTGGATTTGTGTTGATTTCTTTCACACGAATAAAATATATCGGTCATATTTAAGCTCACTAATTCCACCCGACATGATTTCTAACTAACTACAGTCTCATTTATTTGTCCTACATCAAGTAGTTCAGTCAATTTGCTACACTTATATATGAAGAGAGTATGTTTTTCAGTTGTTATAGGTTGGTTTCGTGACTCTGGTTTATGTTGTGTAATTTCTTGAAAGTAGAGGTATATATCAATGATGTAGATACCAGTTGCTTTGTTATGGGTTGACCCGTTGATTGTTTAGAAGGTTTTAATTGTTAGGAATATACATTTGGGCACCAGTTGACCCGTTGACTGTTTTTCTTTTTAGCTAGTCTTTTGGGTATAATATGTTAGAAAATTAAAGGACAAAATTGATCCTCCTTTCCTTGTTTAGTGGCCATCTACAACTCAACCAATCAACTAGCCGTTAGGGTCATGATTTCCAACAATATTTTCTTTTTTGAGTCAATTGTATCCCTACTTATTGGGGTTTCTTTTCTCTCATTGAACAACACAATACACTGAATAATACAATCCTTTTCTCTGATAAGAAAACCTGGTATCAGAGCAGTGAATGATTCTAGGATCGTCTCATTCGCTCATCAACTACCTCTCACTCAAAAAAAAAAAAAAAAACTCAAACCTAACAGCCATGTCTACCGACAACGAAGCAGGCAGCAATATATTGTCAATTCAGATTGCAAATCTGCTAAAAAAATTCCTCAATTCTCAATTATCAACATCTCAACAAGGTGTGATGTCAAGTCTTGCTGGAGCAAACAAAACTGAGGGCATCGGATGTGTCTCGAAAGCTCAGCACCGGTCAGACCAAAACTTGAAATCAATCGGTTCATCATCAGTAGACAAGTCTCGGCTAAAGTGCAGCCATTGTGGAATGTCAAAACATACAAAGGAACAATGTTTCCGACTCATCGGATTTCCGGAATGGTGGACTGACGGCCGCAAAACAGGTGGCAAGGAACTGGGAAAAACGGGTGCCTCTGTGAGAAACTCAGAAGGCACCAGCAGCGGCGGCGAACTACACGATTTTGAAAACTGGAATGGTGGTTTCGATGGCATAGCCTACGCCGGCGGTGGAAGCGATGGCTGCTCGAACAACAAAGGAGGTACCGGGTTTGGGAGAATAATCCCAAACCCAATTCATAACCCTAAGATCTTTGATTATAAATTTCTAGATTCTCTAAATGAATAGGGTAACACCCAATATGCAACAATGAAAAGAGATGGTAATATTTCAAAGGAACCTTTCTGTGAATCCCAAGGTTCACGTATAGAACCATCAGGAAGGGACAAAGATGGATTGGTTTTTTTGTTTAAATAAGGCTATAACTTAAACCCACAATCCTAAAAAATTGGCCCATGTTAAAACCCCATTAAAAAACATGTTTATAAAAATTATTCTTTAAAACTAAAACGTTTTTCATTTGGAAAAAAAAAAATTTTAAGGAAAAATCTTTTCTAAAAGAAAACATAAAAGAACTAATTTTTTTAGAAAAAAAAAATAAATTAGAACCTCAAGCTAATATGGCTCAAAACTGTACCAACATAGATGGATCGTGGATCTTTGACTGTGGTGCCACTGATACCATGACTTACGATATATCTGATATAACTTCTAGAAACAAACCTAGGATTAATCACATCAAAACCGCTAATGGGGATGTTGTTTCTGTTAAAGGGGGTGGGACAATTGAAATATCACCCACGTTAAAACTGTCAAATTGTCTTTACGTCCCCTCCTTATCTCATAAACTATTGTCCATTAGTCACGTAACAAAAGAGTTAAATTGCTCCGTCTTGATGCATCCAACCTTTTGTATACTTCAAGATATCAGTACGGGAATGATCATTGGGCGTGGCATTGAGCGATCAGGGCTATACTATGTGGAGGATGTGACTCACCAAGGCAAAGTGATGCTTGCTCATGGGACTACAGATAGAGAGGCTTGGCTTTGGCATAGGAGGCTAGGACACCCATCTACTGGTTATTTACGACTTTTATTTCCAAAACTTTTTCCCTCAAATACTATTTTCAATTGCGAAACTTGTATTCTAGCTAAAAGTCATAGGAAAACCTATAAATTAAATAACACGAAAGTTGATTCACCATTTTCTCTTATTCACTCTGATGTTTGGGGACCCGTAGAAGTTATTGGGGGACAAAACTTCCGTTTTTTTGTTCTTTTTATTGACGATTGCACTCGCATGACATGGATTTATTTTTTGAAACACAAAAATGAGGTCTTTGAGAAATTTAAGATATTTTATGCCATGGTACAAACACAGTTTAAAACTAATATTCAGGTTCTTCGATCCGATAATGGAGGAGAATATATCAATGATTCCATGAAATTTTTTTTGTCAAAACAAAGGCATTATCCACCAAAAAACATGCCCATATACTCCCGAACAGAATGGCACAGTCGAACGAAAGAATCGTATCCTTTTAGAAATAACGCGTGCCCTTTTAATTGAATATCGGGTTCCTATGGTTTTTTGGCCTGAAGCAGTGTCCACTGCCACTTATTTAATCAACCGACTGCCCACTAAAGCTCTTAATTCAAAAACTCCCCTTCAGGCTTTGTCCGATTTTACCAAAATTCCGCCACCCCTCACATTACAACCACGAGTTTTTGGATGCACTGTCTACCCTCATATACCAAAACATGATCGGGGCAAACTCGGCCCATGTGCTGAGAAGTGTGTATTTGTTGGCTATGGTATTGATCAAAAAGGATACCGATGCTACAGTCCAAAACGTCGGCATATGTACACTACTCTCAACTGCGACTTTCTTGAAACCAAATTTTTTTATACCTCCTAACATAGTGGTCAGGGGGAGAAAACGTGTGACACCCTGATTTGGCTAAAGTGGGTTCCTTCATCAGAAGAAGTTAATTATAATACCAAAAACGGGTCACCTACTTCCGATGCACCTACCGTAAGTGCTACTAACCAAGATGATCTTCCTAGTTCAAGAACTGAGGTAAGTCAGTCTCACACACATGAAGAAACTCAAAATATTAAATCTCAATCTGAACCTAAAACTCATGAGGATACTCAAAAAAAATGAATCTCATACTGACAATAATGATATAGCACTAGAACAGAATTTGCAGGGAGAGCCAATACATGATCAAGAAGAACCAATACATGAACAGGGGGAACAAGATACAAATGAGAGATACGTTTTACCTCCAAGAGCCAACAGGGGAGTCCCTCCAAAAAGGTACTCTCCAGGAAAAGAGACGCAGTCATCTAGATATCCCATGGCAAATATTACCAATGGTAACTTATCTAGGGAAGCCAAAGCTTTCACCGCCTCTTTATATAATGAACAACCCCCAGTCTCAGTAGAACAAGCCTTAGGCTCTAAAAAATGGAAAGATGTTATGGAAACAGAGATGAAAGCACTTATAAAAAATGATACATGGGAAAAGTGTGTTCTTCTTCCTGGAAAGAAACCAGTAGGATGTCGTTGGGTTTTTACAATCAAACATAAACCCGATGGATCCATTGAAAGATATAAAGCTCGTCTTGTAGCAAAGGGCTACACTCAAACATATGGGATTGATTATTCCGAGACCTTTTCTCCAGTAGCTAAAATTGACACAATCCGTGTACTATTCTCTATCACTGCAAACGAGGGATGGCCCCTTCATCAGTTTGACGTAAAAAACGCATTCCTACATGGAGAATTGAAAGAAGAAGTTTACATGGAGGCTCCCCCAGGATTCACAAGTAACTTCAAAAACAAGGAAGTGTGCCGGTTAAAAAAATCTCTTTACGGTCTTAAACAATCCCCTCGGGCCTGGTTTGGCAGATTTACATTAGCAATGAAAGGATATGGTTTCCAACAAAGCAATGTTGACCATACATTATTCCTTAAACGAAAAGGTAAACTTGTAACTTGTTTAATTATCTATGTTGACGATATGATTATTACAGGTAATGATGAAGACGAAATAAAGAAACTAAGTTCAAACCTTTTCACCGAATTCGAAATGAAGGACTTGGAAGACTCAAGTATTATCTTGGAATTGAAGTCCTGAGGTCTCAGCGAGGGATTTTTATATGCCAAAAGAAGTATATCCTAGATCTCCTAGTCGAAACAGGGATGATTGATTGCAAGCCAGTTGATACTCCAATGATGACTAACCTAACACTTTGTGTAGAAGAAGGATCAAGATTGGCAGATAAAGAAAAATATCAACGATTGGTGGGCAAACTCATATACCTTTCACATACTCGCCCTGACATTACCTATGCAGTAGGAGTTGTCAGTCAATTCATGCACCAACCTCAAGAAGGTCACATGGATGCGGTATTAAGGATCGTAAGATATCTCAAAGGGACAGCAGGTCATGGGATCTTATTTCAAAAAAATAAACATCTAAGGGTCC
Organism: Ambrosia x helenae; assembly: GCA_030844895.1. Lineage (NCBI taxonomy): Eukaryota > Viridiplantae > Streptophyta > Magnoliopsida > Asterales > Asteraceae > Ambrosia > Ambrosia x helenae. The sequence goes on along the minus strand of JAUTDX010001733.1, from coordinate 26,281 downwards.
AGGCCTATACAGATGTAGACTGGGCAGGAAATAAAGAAGACCGAAGATCAACTTCTGGATACTTTACCTTAGTTGGTGGAAACTTAGTTACATGGAGAAGCAAAAAACAAAAAGTTGTCGCCCTATCCAGTGCCGAAGCAGAATTCCGAAGCATTACAAGAGGGTTAGCAGAAGTTCTTTGGATACGCAAACTTTTGTCAGAAATTGGTTTTTCTCATACTTCGCCTAGTAAAATCATGTGCAATAACAAAGCAGCCATACAAATTTCAAAAAATCTTGTTCAACACGACCGTACGAAGCACGTAGAATTGGATAGACACTTTATTAAAGAAAAACTTGAAGCAGGGATTATAGAACTCCCGTTCGTTTGCTCAAAAGACCAACTCGCAGACATTTTAACCAAAGCCGTCAACGGAAGAATTTTCAACAATTGTCTTAACAAGTTGAGTATCGGAAATCCCACTACTCCATTTGAGGGGGAGTGTTAGAAAAATAAAGGACAAAATTGATCCTCCTTTCCTTGTTTAGTGGCCGTCTACAACTCAGCCAATCAACTAGCCGTTAGGGTCATGATTAGGGGTAAGCATATTAGGGCCGGACCGAAATAAAACCGAGAACCGAACCGAATTTAGACATGAACCGGACCGTGAATGTAGTTTAGGTTCTGCAGTCGGTTCTTGTATATCACCAAAGTCGGGTTTCGGGTCGGGTCGGTCCTGGAAGGCTTTAAAACCGAAAAATATCCTGGACCGAAAGTTGATTAACAAACAGCCAACTGTCTCAAAGTTTAGCGTCAATTCATGGGCCAAACCTCAATATCTGTACACCTACACAACACATTCTAAAATAAAAACCCACCTTTAACCTAAAATCCAAACTTTAATCCCAATTCCTCTTCCCTTCTGCTGCCAACATAACAAACATCAAGGCAAAATTAAGCTAAACATCATAGACCACTCGTTTGCTTCGATTGTAATAATTCATCAACTAATCCGATAATTAAATAACTAGAACCTTACAACAACACACCATCACCATCCAAAATCAACATACAACATCAAAAAACAAATCTAACCTCAAATTTTGTTGGTGCAGAAGTCGACCCTGTTCCTGCAGATTCTTGAGAAATTGAAGTCAGGAAAGGAAGATTTTGATAAGAATATAATGTCCCTTGATCATAGATCTTCATGGAATCCTTTTCATTCTATCTTCATTGATCTCGGGTCGGTTTTTTTATTTTGGGACCGATGGAACCGTCGGTGCAAGGACCGAAGACTGAACCTAGATTTAGGGTTTCATTTCGGTTCCTTCTTTATATAGTGGCCGGTTCTCGGGTCGGGTCGGGTACTATCGGGTCGGGTCGGTTTTGGACCAATGCTCACCCCTAGTCATGATTTCCGGCAATATTTCCTTTTTTGAGTCAATTGTATCCCTACTTATTGGGGTTTCTTTTCTCTCATTGAACAACACAATACGCTGAATAATACAATCCTTTTCTTTGATAAGAAAACATAATCATTTATCAGTTGACACTAGAGGTGGCAAAATGGGTAGGTTAGGTTGGGATGTTTGATTGGTTAGGATGGGTTTAGGTTAGAATGGGTTTGGGTCAAGATAGGTAAATTAAAAAAAATAGGTTAGGATGGGTTAGGTCAGGATGAGTTAGGTCAGGATGAGTTTGGGTCTGAATGGTTTGGATTACGATAGGTTTACATCAAAATAGATTAAAATTTAAAAAAAAAATTAAAATAACAATAAAAAGTTAAAAATTTAAAAAGTAACAAAAAAAAGGAAAAAAACAAATTTAAAATTAAATTTGTTTCGACTCGACCGGGCCCGGTAACGACCCAGACCGTTTAAACCTGACCCGTCCCGTAGCGACCCGGACGGGCCCGGTAACGACCCGGACCGTTTTGACCCGACCGGGCGCGGTAACGCCTCAGACCGTTTCAACTCAACCTGTCCCGTAGCGACCCAGACTGTTTCGACCCGGTCGGGCCCGGTAGCGACCCGGACCGTTTCGACCCCACCGGGCCCGGTAACGACCCAGACCGTTTCAACCTGACCCGTCCCGTAGCGACCCGGACCGTTTCGACCCGACTGGGCCTGGTAACGACCCAGACTGTTTCAACCTAACCCGTTCCGTAGCGACCCGGACTGTTTCGAGCCGGCCGGGTAACGACCCAGACCGTTTCAACCTGACCCGTCACGTAGCGACCCGGACCGTTTCGACCCCACCGGGCCCGGTAACGACCCAGACCGTTTCAACCTGACCCGTCCCGTAGCGACCCGGACCATTTCGACCCGACCGGGCCCGGTAACGACCCAGACCGTTTCAACCTGACCCGTTCCGTAGCGACCCGGACTATTTCGAGCCGGCCGGGTAACGACGCAGACCGTTTCAACCTGACCCGTCCCGTAGCGACCCGGACTGTTTTGACCCGACCGGGCCCGGTAACGACCCAGACCGTTTCAACCTGACCCGTCCCGTAGCGACCCGACCTGTTTCGACCCGGCCGTGCCCGGTAGCGACTCGAACCGTTTGAACCTGACCCGTCCCGTAGCGACCCGGACTGTTTCCCCCCAACCGGGCCCGGTAACGACCCAGACTGTTTCAACCTGACCCGTTCCGTAGCGACCCGGACTATTTCGACCCGGTCGGGCCCGCTAGCGACCCAGATCGTTTTGACCCCACCGGGCCCGGTAACGACCCAGACCGTTTCAATCTGACCCCTCCCATAGCGACCCGGACCGTTTCGACCCAACAGGGCCTGGTAACGACGGACACCGTTTCAAACTGACCCGTCCCATAGCGACCCGGTCCGTTTTGACCCGGATGGGCCTAGTAGCGAACCGGACCGTTTCAACCCGACCCGTCTCGTAGCGACCCGGACTATTTCGACCCGGCCCGCCCCGCTAGCGACCCGGTCTGTTTCGACCCGACCGGGCCCGATAATGACCCAGACCGTTTCAACCTGACCCGTCCCGTAGCGACCCGGACCATTTCGACCCGAACTGGCCCGGTAACGACGCAGTTCGTTTCAACTTGACCCGTCCCGTAGCGACCCGTACTGTTTCGACCCGGACCGTTTCAGCCTGACCGATCCCATTAGTAACACGGACCATTTCGACCCGACCAGGCCCGTCAATGACCAGACCATTTCGATTCGAACGGGCCGGTCAACAACCCAGACCGTTTGCACTTGATCAAACCCATTAACGACTCGAACCGTTTCGATGAGATCGGTCTCGTTAACGACCCGTTTATTTTCGACATTGCCGTCCGTTAACGACCCGAACGGTTTCGAACCGACTGGGGTGATCAACAAATGCAAAAGATAAAATTTTTTTGTTTCTAATGCTATTGATTTCTATTAGGCAACAACGCTTTTGGTGTTGGGTGAGTTTTAATTCAGATTTGTATATGGTTATCTAAAAATACCCATCCTGACCCATTTGTTTTTTTTGACATACCCATCCTGACCCACTTACTTATTTCCTACAATTAAAATTACCCATCCTAACCTCCTTGAAAATTATACTAAACCCATTTTAACCCACAAGGTCAAATTTTAAATCAAAACAACTCAAACTCAACTTGATAGGTTGAAATTGTCAGATCTAGTTGACACATTTCTACTCACTCTCATATAACCATACTTCCAGATAAAAAAATAAAAAAAAGTTTCATATTTGTTCCACTTTCAACGAATAGTAATCGCACTAAATGGAAGATTTGGGTAGAGGTGAGCACTGAGCTAGTGGATCAATATAATTAAATTAAGCCTTCACATAACCATAAAGTATGTTTGTAATTTGCTAACTATTAATACATGGTTAAAAAATAGAAACTAAAAAATAAAATGAAAAAAAAAAAAAAATTTGATATCCTTTTAAGCATATTTCCTTTCAGTTGCTATACCAAGTGTCTGTATTATACTTGTTTTGTAGCTAACTAACCGAACTGATACCGACCGAATATCAGATGATAACACGCGAGAAGTCTCACAAGTTGCAACTAAAATGTATTTGTTTACTTCGGGTGAATATTAAAAAACCACTAAAAGGACGATTTGGGTGGGTATCTAGAAGAGCTAATGTGTAAAATCAACGATTTGACATTACATTTCCACAAGATATTATTTGTTCCACTTCAAAGAATTGGTATAAAAACACTAAAAAGGATAAATAATTAAACATTCTCAAAATATATTAAACGATGAATTAAAAACACCATAAGGAAATCCTATTTAAACATGGTATATATGAAATGAGTTACACTTCCATTCTCACTTCCTTTCAAATGACAAAGTTAAAGTTGTCTTTTCGTTTCGTTGCGTTGTTGTATGTATTCATGGTTGCGCGTTTCTGTTACGCTAACACTAGTAGGTATCCCGATTCACAACAAAAAGTTGAAGAGGTTATGAAGCATTTAAACAAACATCGAGTTAAATCCATCAAGGTATGTCTTCCTTCCTTCCTTTCTTAATTTCACCATTCTTCTTGTATTGTTTAAGTTAACTCAATCGCGTATGCATGTTATTATGCACAGAGCCCTGATGGTGATATAATCGATTGTGTTCATATCTCTCATCAACCCGCTTTTGATCACCCCTTACTCAAAAATCACACCATTAAGGTCTATTTCTTAAGCATTTATACGCGTGTTGATTTAAAGAATAACATTTTATGATGGATGACTGTAGATGAAGCCGGATTATCATCCAAACTGGATAAATGTAGACGAAAACAAAATGTCACGCGGAGCATCATCCCTTACTCAATTGTGGCATTCAAATGGAGAATGCCCAAAAGGAACCATTCCCATTAGAAGAACAACGAAAGAAGATGTACTCAATTCCGTCAAAATTTATAGGAAAAAAAACTTTCCTAAGCAGCAGGTTAGCCTTCTTAGAGTCGTATTGATTCTATATATGACTTGTTTTCATGATATACTACGCCTCGGCAACATAATATTAACTGGGGTTCTTTTTAGCATGCAAGTGCGTATACTAACGGGCAACTGTATGGAACGAGAGCAACACTGAATTTGTGGAACCCTAAGGTTCAAAAATCCAATGAATATAGTTCAGCTCAATTTTGGATAGTAGGAGGTTCTTTTGATTCAGATCTCAATACCATTGAAGCTGGTTGGCATGTGAGTTCTTCTTCATTTAAGTTCTTTTTATCAAATAGACAAAACACATAACCAACTTTGCTCAAGTGTATGGAGAAAATATGAATGAAACTATTTTTTAAGACCGGAATTTTATAAAACAAAACGACTACAAGAAACATTGTTACAGAATAATAGTTAGTTACAAGTTAATAGTCATAATTGTAATAGTTAGAAGTACATGGACTAAAGTTGTAATAAGTGAAAAGATGTAACTGCCGTTTAACGGCTTTATAAATAACAACTAATAAAGAGAGGGAAAGCACGTTTGAGCTGTTAAATCTTCTTCTCTCTGATTTCTCTTAACATTGGTATCAGAGCGGTCGTCCTCTCGACCTCTCGAACCATTTTCTCAACCGTCACCGGATTCTTAACGGAATCCTAACTACCACCGTTTTCCACCACCACAATCCGCCATAAACCACCGTCTTCTCCGGCCAATTTTCTTTACTCTGTTTTCGTTTTTCTCTGATCTTTTCAATTCTGAGCTCGGATTGATCATTGTAGATTAATTCATTCCGTAGATCGGTCAATTCGTGACTTGTCTACTCCAATCTTCAATTCTTTAATTCGTTCGATCTTTTCAGTTCATTCCAATAACCATGACAACCAGAAGCCGGAGCAGTGAACAAGAACCTGATGTCATCAAGAAGACTCTTGATGAACATGCAGTAACACTCTTAAGAGTAGATGCTCAGTTGCAGAAGAATGATACCAATTTTGCTAACATCAACACAATGTTAACAAAATTGACTGAGGAGATTGCCAAGATCAGTAGTGGAGGAGTACTACCCACTAATAAAAGTAATGATCAAGAAGGGTCTAGTTCAAGAACAGATAAGCATGATCAACATAAGATCCATAGAGTGGGTAAGATTGATTTTCCGAAATTTGATGGTGATGATGTTGATGACTGGCTTTATAAGTGTGAACATTTTTTCTCAATTGATGATACTCCTGAGAATTGCAAAGTTAGATATGCAGCTATCCATTTAGAGGGTAATGCTGTTAAGTGGCATCAAAGTTTTATGAAAACTCAAAGGGTACCTATTTCTGAGATCTTATGGAAAGATTATACAGAGGCCATTGTGTCTAGATTCTCAACTGTATTGTATGAGGATGCTATGGGGGTATTAACATCAATCACTCAAGAAGGAGAGTTGGAAGATTTTTGTGTACTGTTTGATTCCTACTTACTCAAGGTTTCAATTCCTGAAATCTATGCAGTAAGCATCTTCTTGAAGGCTTTAAAGCCTGAAATTGGGGGCCATGTGAAGATGTTCCAACCAACTACCATGAAACAAGCATATCACCTTGCAAAAATACAAAATGCCACCAACAAATCCTTACAACTGTCCTCTTACAAACCTTACAGATCTTATAATGATAATAATAGTAACAGAAACAAAAACACTAATAATCCTACCTTCAAACCACCTGTTAACACCAACCACTTACCCTTACTCCCTAATCCTCCTCCTACAAAGAAACTACCCTTGAATAATGATAATACTAATACCAGATATAAAACCTTAACCAGAAAAGAAATAGAGGAGAAAAGAGCCAAAGGAGAATGTTTTGGCTATGGAGAAAAGTACACTCCAACTCATAAATGTAAACAAAAGCAATTGTTTATTCTTGAGATGGATGGAGAAGAGGATGAATTGGAATTTATGTGTGTAGAGCCCTAAGATGAACATCAACCTGATGAAATTCAACAACAGCAGTGGAATGAGCCTCAGATCTCTATTCATGCTATGACAGGCATCCCATCTTTTTCTACTATGAGAATCATTGGAACTATTGGTACAAGGCAACTGCATATACTCATAGATTCAGGGTCTACTCACAATTTTATTGATGAGAAACTGGCAAAGAAACTGCAATGTTTTAGGAAAAAAGTATTGGGAATGAAAGTCTCTATGGCAAATGGAAAATCCATTGAGTGTGGTGATATGTGTCCTGATTTTGAATGGGCCATGCAGGGTTCATGGTACAAAACTGATGTGTTAGTATTGCCATTGCAAAGCTATGATATGGTGTTGGGTATACAATGGTTGTTAACTTTAGGAGATATAATTTGGAACTTTAAAGACCTGACCATGAAGTATCAGGTGGGTGATTCATGGCATGAACTAAAAGGGTATGCAAATAATGAGGTGTCACTATGTTCCACTGAAAAGATGTATTCCTTATTGGGACAAGGAGAGGCCATGATCACTGCACAACTGCTTAGTTTGCGGGTGAATACAGATGTTAAACAATTTCAACATTCTACAAAAGTTGAGGGCTGTAAGATAGAAGAAATTGATCAGGTCTTAGATCAATACACTAAGGTGTTCCAAGAACCAGAAGGCTTACCACCAAAAAGATCCTGTGATCACAGAATCATGTTACAGAATGAAGGAACTGTGATTAATGAAAAGCCTTACAGGTATCAGGCTTTACAAAAAGATGTTATTGAGCAAACAGTTAAAGAATTGTTAGCTTCTGGAGTGATCAGGAATAGTACCAGCCCTTTTGCATCTCCAGTAGTGTTAGTTAAAAAGAAGGATGGCTCATGGAGACTATGCATTGACTATAGAAAGCTAAATAATGCCACAGTGAAGAACAGGTTTCCTATTCCTCTCATAGATGAACTGTTTGAAGAGCTACAAGGGGCATCTATCTTTTCTAAACTTGACCTCAGATCTGGTTATCATCAGGTACGTATGCATGATGATGATATTCAGAAAACTGCTTTTAGAACACACCAAGGGTTATATGAATTTTTGGTGATGCCCTTTGAACTTACAAATGCCCCAGCCACCTTTCAAGCCTTGATGAATGCTATTATTCAACCCTATCTCAGAAAATTCATTTTAGTTTTCTTTGATGACATCCTCATTTACAGTAAAACCTTGACTGATCACTTAAACCATCTGAAACTAACCTTAGACCTTTTCAAAGAACACCAATTGTTTGCAAAGAAGTCCAAATGCAGTTTTGGTGGATCAACAGTTGAATATTTGGGCCATTTGATCTCTAAGGAAGGTGTGTCTACTGATCCTAAAAAGGTTTTAGCCATACAAGAGTGGCCAACTCCTGCTAATGTTAAGCAGTTGAGAGGGTTTTTGGGCCTTGCAGGCTATTACAGGAGATTTATTAGAGGGTATGGCATTCTGGCCAAACCTCTAACTGAACTCCTAAAAAAGAATGCCTTTGTTTGGAATGATCAGGCTTCTGCAGCCTTTGAAAAATTAAAAGTTGCCCTTAGCCATCCACCAGTTTTAACCTTACCTGATTTTAACACCCCTTTCATACTTGAAACTGATGCCTCTTCACTGGGAATTGGGGCTGTTCTCATGCAAAATAACCATCCCATAGCCTACATCAGCAAAGCTCTTTCACCAAAACAACAAACTCTCTCAGTTTATGAGAAAGAATTGTTGGCATTATTGTTTGCTGTTCAACATTGGAGGCATTATCTGATTGGAAGGAAGTTTTTGATTTAAACAGACCAGAAAAGTTTGAAATTTCTTTTAGAACAGAAGGTGACCACTCCCTTACAGCATGTGTGGTTATCTAAAATGATGGGGTTGGACTATGAAATAGTCTATAAACAGGGAAAGGATAATGTAGCAGCTGATGCACTTTCAAGAGTACAAGGAGCTACATTATTCCCAATTACCTTGTCTACTTTTGACCCCACTCTGCTGAACAAGGTTAAGCAGTCATGGCAAGATGATCCTGAAATACAACAGATTCTGCAACAATTGCAGGAGGGCAAAACAGTAAAAAGATATAAATGGGATGGCCAGTTATTGACAAAGAAAGACAGAGTTGTGGTTGGAAAGGTTCCTGACTTAAGAAATGAAATTCCTCAGTTGAATCATAGTTCAACTTCTGCAGGCCATTCAGGGGTACAAGTTACACTGTAGAGGATCAAACAGTTCTTTATTTGGAAGGGGGTAAGTAAAGATGTGAGGGAGTTCATTAGAAACTGTGATACTTGTCAAAGAGGTAAGAATGAAACTGTTGCACTACCCGGGTTGTTACAGCCACTCCCTACACCTCAGCATATCTTTACTGACATATCAATGGATTTTATTAGGGGACTTCCAAAATCAGGAGGCAAAGACACCATTTTTGTAGTGGTGGACCGTCTAACTAAGTATGCCCATTTCATGGCTATGGCTCACCCTTTCACAGCTGCTAATGTGGCTCAAGTCTTTCTGGATCAGGTTTTCAAACTGCATGGGTGGCCTAATACAATTGTATCAGACAGAGACCCCATATTTGTGAGTAATTTTTGGAGAGAGTTTACAAGGCTACATGGTGTATCTTTAGCCTTATCCACAGCTTACCACCCACAGTCTGATGGGCAGACTGAAGTTGTGAATAGGTGTGTGGAAGGATACTTAAGATGCATGACTATGCATAACCCAAAAGATTGGTTGAAATGGCTGTCATTAGCTGAGTGGTGGTATAACTCAAGCTTTCATTCAACCATTAAGATGAGTCCATTTGAAGCTTTATATGGTTACCCTCCTCCTACTTTCATTCCTTACATTCCAAAAGACTCAAAGATTGCAGCAGTTGATGACCTTTGCAGAGATAGAGAAGAAATGGTCAAGGTCCTCAAAGAATCCCTTGACAGAGCTAAGAATAGAATGAAACAGCAGTGTGATCAGCACAGAACAAAGAGAAGTTTTAATGTGGGCACTTGGGTGTTTGTAAAGATCCATCCTTATTGTCAAGCTACTCTGAGATACAATAAGCATTCCAAGCTATCTCCAAAATTCTATGGACCTTTCCTTATTTTGGAAAAAGTTGGTGCTGTGGCCTACAAGTTAGATCTCCCTAATGATGTTCTAATCCATCATACCTTCCATGTCTCACTCCTCAAACAAGCCAAGGGTCCTCCTACTCAAATAATACCATTACCTAAAGAACTCAGGTTTCACTACCGGCCAGCTGCTGTCTTAGAAAGGAGATGGGTCAAAAGGGGGTATAAGGGCTCTTATCAAGTGTTGGTACATTGGGCCGGCTTGTCTCCTACTGAAGCTACATGGGAAGATTTGCAGGAATTACAACTGAGATTTCCTGAGTGTAAAATTGATTTGGAGTCTTGAGGTCAAGACTTTGTTATAGGGGGAATGTATTGTTACAGAATAATAGTTAGTTACAAGTTAATAGTCATAATTGTAATAGTTAGAAGTACAGGGACTAAAGTTGTAATAAGTGAAAAGATGTAACTGCCGTTTAACGGCTTTATAAATAACAGCTAATAAAGAGAGGGAAAGCACGTTTGAGCTGTTAAATCTTCTTCTCTCTGATTTCTCTTAACAAACATGATATAAATAAGCCGTCGTCACCATACTTAGTTAATCTCACCAATAGCAACGCTACAGTAGGGTTCAAGGAGGGTAAGATGTAGACAGTATTACATCTGCCCCACCAGTTGTAATACCCTTCCCGACTAAATGGATCTTAACTCATGGTTAGTGATAATTAGTCGGATTAAATTTGCGAAAGGAGTTAAAGTTTTATAAACATATACTTGACCTTTAGTGTGTCAAGCCCGTGAACTGTTTTCGTTTCATAACTTCTGAGTACAAAATATTTGAAACATATTTAGAAACCCATTACAACTATTAAAGTTCTTAAAAGTCTAGCGGAAGCATTAAAATTTTGGATTCGCAGTGCGTTCGGTTCTTCGCACGGCCGTGATCCTTGCCCTGCCCCCTACTTTGCCCGAACCTAGCATCAACCACATTAAACATGGTTAGTCAATTTGCAAATTGAACTAACGAGTTGGTTAAGTGGTTTAGATTTGCTTACAGCACAATAAATTTACATATACCAGCAAATTTGCATATACCAATGATTTGCATATACCACAACAGATTTGCATATGCCAAAGATTTACTATATCAAAAGGATCTTTCATCCGGTGACCAGATGATCGTTCATCCTAGGAATAGAGAAGCTACTTTCAGTGAGACCCCCGGCTCAATAGTGGTTTGCATTAAGCCTTGGACATAAAGCTCATAACACTTAGTACTCGGGACAAGCCCGATTGGTGCATGTACCTTCTTGTCTTTTGACTATCAACGCTTCCACATGATGCATGATTAATCGTCCATCGTTTTTAACGTTATTTTCACGAAAATAGTAAAGCGCCCTTAAAAATTAGTGTAATTTTATTTTTGCCCCCCGATGGCCCACACATATATATACATTATATGCGCACACCGCAAGCAGGGTTGATGCTATAAATAAGTGGAAATTACAAATACATAAGAGGGTTTTGTAACCACTCGATCGAGTTCATATTAACACTGTGTTCCCGAGTTTCATTAAAGGATGGAAGAGAAAGGATCCCCCTCTCCTTCCCTTCTCTTCAATTCCTTCCAAATTGGAAAGATTGAAAATCACACTAAAATCCTCTTTATTATCCCTCTCATTCCCTCCCTTTCCCTCCTACAAAAAACTCTGGAACACATTTTTTTCCCACTTCCTTCCCAATCCTTTCTCTTCCATCCTTTAATGAAACTGTGGAACAGAGTGTAACTTTTTTCCTCCTATTAACAACCCACAAGAAACAGTAACACAATGTCATCAAAAATCATGTTCTTCCTTTGATTGTTAGGCTGAAACAATGTCTCATTCCACCAACAAATGAAATATGTATTTGAAACAGGTGTATCCAGGATTGTATGGAGACAACAACACAAGGTTGTTCATCCACTGGACTGTAAGTTTGATAAAAAAAAAAATTATATAATAATGTATGTTTTAATTATTAAATTTTATTATATATTGAGATTCTTATATGATTTTTATTATTGTTTTTGAACAGAGTGATGGATATAAAAAAACAGGGTGTTACAATATGAAGTGCTCTGGGTTTATTCAAACCAACAACCGTATTGCATTAGGGGCCAGTATACCTGTTATGTCACAATTTGGTGGTGTCCAATATGGATTCACTCAAATTATCTGGAAAGTATATCTTCATATTCCAAATTATTTCTCACACAATTTCTAGTTACATATATCATCATCAATATTTTAGGCGTATAAAAATCTATATAAATGTCATTTTTATACAAAAGTTATTTACTATATGCTCTAATATAGATATTAATCACAATAATACAAATTCATATGCATACAAATTTTATATATTGGCTATATGCATGCAAATTAAACTAGTTTTTGCCTCCACAAAATCTTAGCTATGTATAATAACTATAAAGTCGTATCTCATCATAAATTTCTTATACATAAAAACTTAACTCTGTTATTTTTACTTTATACATTTTTATAACATCATCCTTTGTGGGCCGTGAGCAAGCAGGCGCGAGCCACCGACTTTACTCTCAAATAACCCCATCGCCCGTGCTCACTTAACCATGTTGTGGCTTGGGGTGAGCACCGGCGCAACATGTGCTCACTTTCTCCCGTTAACGCACGCGAGCACCATCGCGTGTGCTCGCGCCAGGGTTGTTGTGGCTGGAGGTGAGCATTGGACTGAAACCTTGCTCGCGCTGGGGCTCGCTAACGGCTCATAACGGACAGTCTAACTCATAGAGTAATACAAGTTAAATTTTACAAGTACTATTGAAGCTTGCTAAGAGGTTTAATGTTACATGTGTACAACTACCTATATATTGAAGTATAATGCACAGTTGTATTAGCAGCAAATATGAATATAATTGTTTACCCTATTTTATAGGACCAAAAGAGTGGAGACTGGTGGCTACAATTGGGGAGTGGAATAGATATTGGATATTGGCCATCCTCATTGTTTTCATACTTAAGTGAGAATGCATGGATGATACAATGGGGTGGAGAAGTGGTGAACTTAGGCTCACACGGGCATCATACAACTACTCAAATGGGCAGTGGTCAATTCCCTAAACAAGGGTTTGGTAAAGCTAGTTTTATAAGGCACATCGAAGTACTCGATGAATCTAGCAATTCACGGACTCCTAATGATCTCAATACCGTAGTGGATCAAAACAGTTGCTATGATGTTTTGACGTACATTAGTGATGATGATATGGGTAGTCACTTATACTATGGTGGACCTGGTCGAAACAAAAACTGTCCGTAAAATATTGTAATATCGCTAATTTTCAGTATATTATATTTGAAATGTTATATTTATTGAAAGTCATGACCATTTGACTAGTCAAATGGTCATCATCCTAGTCAAAGTCTTTCTTCACTTGTGCCTCCAAGATTTATGCCCAAAGACTAGCATATTGACTTGTGCCTTTAGATTAGCTCCTTTCTTATTTTCCTATTATCTATGAATGTATTTATAGGAGATTGTTTTCTCCTTTACCATTGTACCATACCAAAATATTATCTATCAATAAAAAAAACACTTCTTCCATCTCAATATCTCTTATACAAATCCCACTTATCGGTTGAGAGTCGCCAGCTAGAAACCGAGCAGCCCTCTCGCTGCAGGGCTCAAACAAATAAATAATAAATAAAACCAAATAGAAAATCGCTTCCGCTGAAATTTCTACATGGTATCAGAGCAGTTTTCCTGATCCTGCTCAAAAAAATAAAATAAAATAAAATAAAGGAGGCAATGAGGGGGTGGAAGCAAGATGGAGGAAATCGAAGACCAAGAATAAAAGTCGGGTTCCTTTGAGCCCGCGAGAAAAAAAAAGTCGAGTTCTTTGAACTCGCGAGAAAAAGAAAAGTCGGGTTCTTTGAACCCGCAAGAAGAAAAAGTCGGGTTTCTTTAAGCCCACGAGAAAAAAGTCGAGTTCTTTGAACTCGCGAGAAGAAAAGTTGAGTTCTTTGAACTCGCAAGAAAAAAAAATCGGGTTCTTTGAACCCGCAAGAAGAAAAAGTCGGGTTCCTTTTAGCCCGCAAGAAGAAAAGTCGAGTTCTTTGAACTCGCAAGAAGAAAAGTCGGGTTTTAAAACTCGCAAGAAGAAAAGTCGGGTTCTTAAACCTGCAAGAAGAAAAGTTGGTTTTTTTTACCCCCAAGAAGAAAAGTTGGGTTCAAATCTATGAGCCCGCAAAAAAAAAAAAAAAAAAAAAAAAAAAAAAACACACTTAAACTTGAGGGGGAGTGTCAAAAAAGAAGAAATGTCACTTGTCAAGTTGGGCGTTCGTAACCTTCACGCTTCAACTTGAGGGGGAGTATTGAAAGTCATGACCATTTGACTAGTCAAATGGTCATCATCCTAGTCAAAGTCTTCCTTCACTTGTGCCTCCAAAATTTATGCCCAAAGACTAGCATATTGACTTGTGCCTTTAGATTAGCTCCTTTCTTATTTTACTATTATCCATGAATGTATTTATAGGAGATTGTTTTCTCCTTTACCATTGTACCAAACCAAAATATTATCTATCAATAAAAAAAACACTTCTTCCATCTCCATATCTCTTATACAAATCCCACTTGTCGGTTTGAGAGTCGCCAGCTAGAAACCGAGAAGCCCTCTCGCTGCAGGGCTCAAACAAATAAATAATAAATAAAACCAAATAGAAAATCGCTTCCGCTGAAATTTCTATAATATTACATGTACTTTATTAGGACAAGCCCTTTTAATTATACTAGCTTTTATATCTGAAGCGCGAAATCGAATTGTTCTCGGTTGATAGCCCAAGGGGAAAATCATATCGAAACGTATAAAAATATACTCATAAGGTATTGGTACTCGGTTTAGTTCATGATTAAAAAAAAACAAAAACATTCATGTATACAAAGGTTGTGATATAATCAAAGAAAATAAAGTCATGTAAACCATGTTTTACTGACCTCTACTTTTATAACTTTACTAGGTTAGAGACCTGGGTATACACCCGGCAGATTCCCAAATGAAATGACAATTGATCTAACATAACATTACTTGGAAGGTTATAACGTACATACAACAATATTACCTGTTTGACTTTATGTAAGTTATTATTAGTTGTTTGACTTTATATAAGTCAAACTTAGTTTGCAAGTTATAATGAGAACCTAACTTAAACAATTTTACCAGCTTGACCATATATTTATAAACTGCATGCAAGGTGACCATTTCTGCATTCGACATCCGAAGAATTATTCCGAGCCCGGTTCAAAATTACCGAATCATTTTCGCCTAAAGCTTCTTGATATATGTATGAAACAGAACTACAATTCTCAACCTCCAATCCAAACACTATTAGGGGATCACCAGCTATTTTATGACCAACCTGTCGAACCAAAACTTAATTGTTCTAGATTAGAGTCCCGTGTATACACACGGTATATTCCCAAGTCAAATGACAAAACTATTTTATAAAGATTGTAGTATACAAATTTTATTTTTGGAACTTACGTATTACAATCTCTATGAATTTCGGTTACTTGAAAATATCATAAAAAAGTTTAATGTTTACCCAATAAATGATATATGAATTATGCAATGTCCGGTTTGACGTCATTAGAAATAAATAATTAAATGAAGATGCAGTTAAATTTATTTAAACGACATGCAAATGAAGATGAAAATTTTTAGTAAATAAACATAGTTTAACAAAAAAATACAAAAAAAAATGAAATTAAACAGCTTAAGAAAAATATGATTACATAGTTATTCACAAATTTTCTAAGTATTTCTTTGTAGACAACATTTGCAGTTTCATACCAAACTATCCTCTTGACTTATAGATTCCACAGCGGATTTGTAGCCGCTATAAAGTCGATCCTCATGAGCTTGGTAAGTAAGGATTTCTGAAAGAATCCTTTTATATTCAACACAATCAAGACATTGATTGATACAACCGGGGAAAAAAACGGCAAAAAAACATAAACATAATGAAAAATCAATTAATGAAACATAAATCTGGAAAATCAAACATAAATCTAGAAAATCAATTAATGAAAATACAAAAAAAATAAAATAAAAAAAGAATCTAACTTTCAGAAACATAACTGACCTTGATTGATTAGTCAATAGTGCGGAGGAATAAAAAAAACCCTAATCGCTCAACACAATAATAATAAATATGAGTGGCAAAATCAATCAATGAAGATACAAAAAATGAAGAATCTAAGAATCGGAACCTGAGGTGCGCTTTTTTAAACCAAGCTTCCCTCTGTATCAAATAAACATTAAAATCCAATTTCTTAGCCTAAAGTAATATAATAAGTAAGAACATTAAACTTTACTATCAAGATTTCTATATATATGCTTGACAATATTCCACAGTGATTATATCATACAAATCATCATCATCGTCATTGGTTAATATATATCATACAAAATAAAAGCAAAACATTTGCTATCAAGATTTCTATATATATGCTTGACAATATTCCACATTGATCATTACTTACAGAAGTTATATAATTTGTTGATATTCTACTTCCATTAACAATAAAATTTCCACTCATGAAACCATTCAAGCTTGTGCTTGTGTATGCAACAATATAGATTGTGAATAAAAATATCAATAATAAAAATTCAACCTAGTTCACAATATGTAATGAGAATTAAAATAGTAAATTAAACCTTACCGTATAGAAAAATGGCTACACTTTGAAGCATCACCCTTCTCCTTCACAATGCCAAGTTTGATAAGGAATAAATCTTTACAGTTGAGTGACTGGAGTTTAATACTGGGACAATGCCCCTCTCATCATTGTCGTTCATGTTTAAGATATTAAGATTTGTGGACATACATCAAACATTTATAAATATTTGAAACATTTGCTCTTGTTGTGGCCTCTGAAAGATAAAAACACCTTTTATAAATCCACACCAGCAATTAAATCAAAAGTTCTAACACAACCACAAGAAATCAGAAATTTACCTCAGAATAGTTGCAACTTGTCAGGGACTCAGGGCGAGGGCTGATCGGGCGTGGAGATGGAGTGGCCGGTGGCGAACGGTTATGTGCGAGCGTGCGGCGGGGCTGAGAGGTGGGGGCTGTGTGGCGGCTGTAGCAGTTCACTGTTGTTGCACTTGAAACCACAGCGCCTCTTTCTCGGTCCCTTTCTTCCTATCTCTCTCCCTAGCTAGTTATCCTTGATTGATCGATAAGTATAATCAAATACTAACAAAAAGATAGGTAATCGTAACTTACCAGTTCAAACAAACACAGAAGATCTTCGCATTGCTGACCCAAATTAGATCCTGAAAAAATAGGCGGGGTAATCAGAATTATTGATTAAGGATGGAACAATTGATGCTATAACAAATCTGCAACAAAATACAAAAACATTACCTCATATTTTACCATATCCACCTTGAGCAAAATCTTAAATCGAATTCTACTGATCCCACGAAAGCGAATGAATGTTTCTTCCATAAATATGTAACTTTTCGGTTATATAACCCTTTACGTTGGGATACTATTGACAACAATTTAAGTAGATGAAAAGGCTTGAGAGGCGAAAAACAATGTTTAAAACGTGCATACACAAGATATGTGTAGAAATGGGCAGAAATTTAAGGAATTTGTTTACATCCTTAAAAGAATAATAATTGAAATAGTTATTTTATATAATGATCCCCATGAGATCCATGAAAACTATAATATCTGCAATTACTAATCCTTATATCTCCGGAGATCATTCGAAGTGTTAGAAGTCGGCTACACGTTTCAAACCCAAGCCTTTAAACCTCGTTAGATATTCCTAAACAAAAATAAAATGGTTAGCATTATGTGTAACAGCAAACATGGAGTGCATTATAGCATGTTTAATTTCAGCATTGGACTAATTGTATCCAACTCTAGTGGCCATACTAGTTGTGTGTGTAATATATTTCATTCTAAACACCAACCCAGAAACGCGCTTACACAAACATACACATATATAGATAACAATATATCTAAATGCAACAATGTTAGCCATACCAACCTTTTCTTGAGCGCATATTCAACTCGCTGACTCTCGGTTCTTAATCATCCAACTCAATGACCATGATCAATTGTACTCTGTTATGCCACATAACATGGAAACTGATGGTCAATTATATTCTCAAATCAAAATAAATATCAAAACCCAACATGAGAATCAAGATAAAAACAGTTCATAAGATAAAAGTTGTAAACCTTCCAAACACAGAAATAATCAACATGTCACCTAAAACATCAATTAACCTTATAATATAAACACAAGCTACACGCGGTTTTGAAAACCAAGTCCCAACTCCATACAGTCCATTAAATCCATATTTTCCAAAATAAAAAAAAACCCTTAATTTCCAAATTCGGTCCCCCTTTTTTTTTTTAATTTAACCATTAAATGCATTCAAAAGCCAATAACTAACTTCCGTAAAATAAAGAAATAATGGCCCGTCTGGTGTCTTATCCATTCCCACATGAGACAAATTAGAATTATGCACCCTTTCATCTTGGCGCCCAAGTTTCTATGAAATCCTCACATTAATTGCATACCATTAATTACATTCAAAATATTACCAAACTTTCCGAAATTATAGTCAAATAATTTTGGCAAATTATTCTCAATCAATGCAAATTTTGGACCATAATATTCTAAAAACAAACCTGAACAAACTTTGAAATAGATCAAACCTCCATCCACTTTCCAAACACATTCATCTCGCTATGAAGAACCAAAACAGTCTTGATCCTTAAGAATATGGCACGAGCATATATGAACAACTTAAATACATCCAAACCACATATCTATAATATCTATAATCTATAATCTATAATACATTATAAAGGAGGAGTGATGTACAACATGGTAATTTCTATTTCCATACAACTTAGCAAGCAAGATGTACAACATATTTAAACAAGAAATTTAAGGGTATTATGGGGATAATTATGACTATTAAGACACTTACAAGGGTAATGTAGACATTTCACATACCCTCTTCTTCACAGTATAAAACAACTGTTCCACAACTACCCTTATGATCATTGAATCTACCAGAAATCCTTAGGTATTCTCTTATGTTTACTGCATCAATTAACTACCACGTTTCATACGATTGAGTAGCCTTCAATTTTATTATTATAAGTCTGAGCACTCAATCGTCCCTCCATCAATGGCCCTGTCCGTTTCCATATAATTTAACCTACATTTCCATCATAATAAATTGAACCAGATGAAAGAGGTTCCATGATTCGATTGGCGATGAAAGCAAACCAGGTACGTTTTCCCTTCTTTTTTTATGAGTCCCTAATGTCGATTAGAGAGGATTATGAGTTGGTTTGTCTATAATCCCGGGAAAACCGATTGGTTCTTTAAACAACCACGATTTTAGGGTTTTTGTCCAGTGCAAGTGGTAACTACAGTTTAGAATGTGAAATTGGATGTATGTGTGTTTTTTGCTTGATGGGTTTCTTGTATTTGTTCTTGCAGCTTCTTTTGAGTTCATCCAAGAGCCTTCAACACTTGTAATGTTTTTTTTTAATTGAATATGTTGATTTTGTTAGTTTTGTTAATTTGGGTTTTTGTTTTTTGTTTCAGTCATTTAATAGAGATGTTAGAGTTTCAAATTTGCTTCCTAAGGTAAATATGTTTGTTTAATATGTTAATTTAGTAAATTACTTTCTAAATTGGAATTTATAAAAGAAATATTAATTAGGATTTTTTTTTATTTTTTTAGGAGTCATCTGCAACATTGAAGGAGCCTTTGGGTGATGTTTTTATACAAAATTTGACAGGATCTGTTCAACATGTAAACTAATAGTGATAGTGTGACCATGCGCATCTTAGGAATCAAGTATTCTAATAAAATTTACTTGTTGGGAGATTTGATTTATAATGTTATACAAACTTTATGAACAATGATTTTCTTGAGATAGTTTTATCGGTATCTTAATTCCTATTGTTTGTTATTTACTGATTTTTATCTATAGTTCTAATTGTTTTCTATGTGTTCATGCCATGTATGTCCTTCTTTAAAAGGGCACCGCATCTAATTTGCCATGGGAGGATGGTTTTCTTGATTCACCGTCTCTTGTAAACTTCGAGAAACCTGTAAAAGAAGTCATCCAACAACCTCTTGTTGAAGGGACTTGTTAAAAGGTTAGTATCATTTCAATTTGTTCTTTTCATGTTATAGGTGTCTAATACATGTGTCTTGTATTTGGTTTGTTAATGTTTGCAAGGTGTTCGAGTATAGATGATGTTGGTAGAATTGTAGCTGGTTGATGATCAAGTGTAGCAGGTCAAGAATGGTCAAGTGTTGCTGGTCAAGTGCTGGTCAAGTGTTCGTGTGATTAAGAGATCAGTCCAATATGTTTATAAGCCCAGATAAGATGTTCATAAACTCATATAAGAAGCCCAATAAGGAGAGCCACTCAGATAAGAAGCCCAATAAGGAGAGCCCAGTCTTCTTTCCTGATGGCCCAGGGCCCAGCTCTTGTTGTTATATTCGAGGATTGTTCTCAGCCGTTTGATCACGATCCGTGTGATGCTTTGTGATCGTGTGGCTATAATTTGCCCTTTTGTGCTTTCTCTTCTCGATTACATCACCTGCCTATAAAAGGCTTGCTATCGTCCACTGTTGGCTTTTAATCAGTCTGTTTATCTTTAGGGTTTGAGCAATCTCTTTCACTTTCGTCTAGATCTTTGTTAGGGTTTCTGTAAATCAGATACGTCTTGTATCTGTGATAGAGCTTGTAATATTTCAGTTGATCATTAGATAGGTTAGTTGGTAAAGAGGCTCAAACTGTTGGTCAGATCTTGTTGTTCAGATCTGATATTAGATCTTGGTTGATTCTTTGTTCTTTGGGTTGGGATTTATTAAATAAGAGTTTTCTTTGTTATCTTGTGATCATCCATGTTTCATAACAGGACTGATGATCATCATGTGGAGTTTTTAGAGGCCATGAGAAGTATGATTATGTTTTCAATTAGTATAAATTTGTTAACAGAAGGTAGAATGGCATGTGATAATGATCCTTATTTTTTATATACTTTGCTTGCTTTGATGTATAAATGTTAGTAAGGTTTTAAGGCGAGCAGCAGGGGGTAAGCTTCTGCTCACGCCAAGGTAGCTGAATGGAAACGCAAATATGAACCGGAGAGAGAACGGAATTTACAGTTGGAAAAGAAAGGTGTAAGACACGAGCAACATTGTTAAATTCACTATTTGTTAGCGCACATAGTATTTGGATCTTTTTGCCATTTAAAGTGGAATGATCAAATAAAAAAATTAATCCTTAAATAATTAGAAAACCAGAAGCACGACCTGTTTATCAGAACATTAAGAAAAAAGTTAGATAATCATTTTCAAAACACAAATCCAAACACACATGTAGAACACTGATTGATGTTAGATGATGCTTTAAAATCCTAAATCTTACACTAACATATGTTTTTCTGATATCTATAGAGCATAACAGTAACTGCGCTGTGGAGAAAGTTGACAGCTCATCAAGCCATGTTAAACTAATGGCTGAAACCAAGGAACCATCTCAATTTTGTTATGAAAAATATGGAATTTACTCACATGAGGTTCTTCAAGACAGGAAGCATAATGTGTATTCCAATGTTCATGGCTAGCTTATCCGGAAGGTACTGTGATAGAGGCATATGCATATAGAAATGGGGTTGTATTTACATGTGAAGCTACTATTTTCTAGCTTATCCGGAAGGTACTGTGACAAAAGAAGCTCAGTTGTGCAACAATGGTGCTGAAATCTTTGAAACTTGATAAAGAATTAGAGCAAAAGAGAAATGTTATTGTTCGTAGCTTCTCTATCGCAAAACACCTGTACGCAGGAGGCCATAATATTCGTCATCTTCAAGAATCTGATCTCAAACCAGGAGCAGAATTTCTTGAGGTATGATTAATGATTCAAAGTTTCAAACCATTGAATAATAGCTTGCTTGTAAACAAATAATGTAATGGATTTTTTAATCGGTTTCAGTCAAACATAGCATTGAGTTTGCAGCAAGAGAACCGGTTAATGCAAATGGGAGCATTAGTGAGGAATGCATCTTCATACATGAAGAAATTGAAGTTGAATGCAAAAAAAGAGAGATTGGCAAGAGTTGTGATGGGGAAGATGACAATTTAGCAGTTGTCTGATTTAAACATGTTGTATCACAAGATGGGCAAATATGTTCTGATATTTTGAAGAAGCAACAGCTTCAAAATGTTGGTGCTGATCTTATATGATTAGTCATGTTGGTATTAATTGTAGATCTAAAAGTCATAATATGATAGATCTTTTTATAAAGAGTCACATGAATATTAATGAAATTGGAAAAAGACACATCTTTTGTAGCTTGTGACTATCACCGGTGGTTATGTAGTGTTGCATGATTGGTGATCTCATGCATCCATGTCGCTATCTTGTGTACCTAATTGTTTCTCTTATTACCCATTGGTGACAGTTTTGACAATTGCAAATGGGCTTGTGGTTGTCTTGTTAAGAGTCAATTTGTTAACAATATTGGTATTTATATCTTTGGCAAAACACAGTTTAGGTGTTTGACTATTATACCTATGGTATCATCTCTGGGATACAAAACCTTTTCTCAAGACACTATTTTTTTTTTTTGAACGGCCAACGAAATAAAACCCAAGCATACTTGGAACGCCCTTTCATCAATCATGTACTCCGAGAGTACCAGAGACGTCCACCACCTATTGCTGGAAAACTCGGTAACCCACCCGCCTCTAGGCACGACAATGAATTACCAGTGAAAACTATTTAGTTCAAGAATCGAACCCGAGACGTCCACCACCTATCATTGTCCAACAATGCCTTTACCACCGCATTGCAATGATATTGGCTCTCAAGACACTAATTATTTTGTGGATACAATACTTTCGAGCTCGACTGTAAATTGATATATAAAATAAAAGGGAACGTTACTCAAACAATTTTTTTTTTGTGAACTGTGAATATAAGAGAATCATTTTTCATATTAAATTAAAATGGTTCATATATGTTTTATTCCACTTTACTAGATGTATTACAACAAAGTAGATGTGTTATTTGGGTATTTTTTTCTCAGGTTTCAATTTTTTCGGTCAGGTTGTTTGGGTTTAAAGTTGAGAACAAGTGAGCCAATAACTGAACCATTTAAAGTTCGGGTTGCTTGGGTTCGAGTTATTCATATCGGGTTGTATGGTTTTTGGCTTTACATGTAAAATGAAAAAAAAAAAAAAAAACATTTTGTTTACTTAATATTAACAAATTTTATATTGCTACTAAACAATATCATAAAAAAATTCAAAAATCATTTAATTTGATATGATAATGTTCAAAAGTCCCAAAACTTCATGTTCCAAATACCGAAGACTACAAACCAAAACACATCTATTGAAAAAAGACTAAATGTTCGGGTTTTTTAGGGTTTCGTGTTTCAGGTTTTTCGGCTCGGGTTGTTTGGGATTTTGATGGGGAAAAAGTACTCTGATAACCGAACCATATAAGGTTCTGATCGTGTTTGGGCTTTTCAGATTTGGAATTTTCATGTATTCTCTAATTTGGATTCAGGTCAGGTTTTAGGTAAAAATGGACAAACCCTATAATAAACTTTACATTTTGCTATAACTTATACATAATTATGCTTCATTATATGCCTTTTCTTGGTAACGTAAGTAGCGTGACAAGTCGGGCAAAAAGGGGACTGTAGTGCAGAATGGGTCGGGTTGATTTGGCCCTCAAAATAGTTTTATTGTTTTATTTTATTGAACTTTATAAATGATGTTTAATGTGTGTGTGTATATATATATATTTCAAAGGTTTTTAGCATCCCCTAACTAAAATACGTGGAACTTGCAACATGCGACACAAAAACATAAATACCCGCACAACGTGCGGGCATTCCCACTAGTTATTATAATCATACGGATAACCATAACTAATTAAAATAAGACTTAGTCATGGAGTTTGATAAAAAAAAAAAAAAAAACCAATGCGATTAATGATCTTCAATCCGAAAAACATACTCATTCCCTCCAAGCCGAAATCATTCAAACATGACTAGGAACAACAAAACTCTTGTAAAACATCCATCAACCAAAAAATTACGGCCATTCCCATTAATCCAATAACCAAACTCGACCCAAGAAAGCAAATCTCGAACCCATAAAAATGAAGAGCACATAAACCATAATAAGATACTTCAAGTCTTTTCATAAACCAAAACTAATCGGTCACAAACATCTACCAGTGACGATTCAAAACAATCAGATAAATAACAAACCTTATGAACCGGAGAACCTCTCTCTTTTGACGAACATACATCCCCTAAAAATATGCACATACTTCTTGTGATCTTCATGTTGATACCGAACCGACCTTCCAAAGAAAAAATAAGCAGAATATGATTAAGAGCACTAAGAAAACCTAAATAATCTATACATGTTAATCAATACAGATGAACCATCTATACAATAATCGCACATGAACCCTAAAACACAAACCCTAAAACATCAACCATAAAACCAAAAAAATCGGTCATAACCTGAACAATACTCGACTATTGAAAGATAAATAATCAAAATCACTGAAAACAGAGAAAAAAAAACCTTTAATCGAGAAAGATATGAGAAAAAAAATGAAAAAAAACACAGAGAAAAGGAGAGATTAATATCGATTCAATGAAATAAGAATGAAATAGAGATTACCTTGGATTGGAGATGAAGGATTAGTATGAATCGCCCCGATTAGGGTTTCGCTTTGGAAGGAGCCGTCGATGATAATATGATTATGTTATGTCTGGGTTTCTTTTAGAAAATAGATATAGAAAAGCGTATTTATACCGGGTTGGCGGGTACCATATCCATAGTTTGGGTCGGTCGGAGCAACCATTTGATAAGAAAATGGGTCACTTGTCCCTAGTTACTCTTTTATTAGATCTATAGATATAGATTATATGGTATTTCATTAGACTGCTCGGAGTGGTGGCGTGGAAAGGGCTTGAAGGAGCTTGGAGGGGCTTAAACACCGCCGCCAAGGGGGCTTGAAGGGGGGCGGGAAGGGCTTGGCGTGGAGAAGAGGGCTGGCGTGGGGCGGGGCTTGGGTGTGAGGTGTCACCTTTTGATTGGTCAGGTTTTTTTTTAACTTTAACACAATATAATATTATTTCCTCCCCCCCCCCCCTCTTCCCCCCTTCCACTCCCCACAATCCCCCCCCCCCCCCCACATGGCGCTTCATCCTCTTTTCCCCCACCACTCCAAGTAGTCTTATTTAAATCGAATTAAACCGGGACAATAAAAAGCTTCTACTGAAGTATTTAAAAAAAACCAACGCTTCAATCAAATTGAATTGATTATGGCAGTTCACTTCCAATTGTAAGGGTACGTGGTGTTGAATAGGGGCTCCATTCAACATGTTTGCGCCACGTAGACCAGGGTCTATTTTTATTTACTAGTTGTACCGATATGAATCGAAATAGAGATAATATTTGCTATTTGGCGATCAAGTTGGATAACCGTTAAGAAGCAAAGTGTTGAACATCAAAGTCGAATTACAAATGATTTTTTGAAAGTCAAAATATGAAGAAATGTAGTGAATGATTTTTAATTAATTATGGGCTCAATTAAAGGGCCAAACGAGAAATTTACTTACGAGATTGCTGGATCGCATTATTTAGATTATCTTGGGCTTAATTGAAAGGCCTAAACGAGAAATTTAGAGTGGCGTTGGACGTTGGTAAAGTAGGCTTCAAATGTGGGCTAATATTATTTTTTTGGGCTTGGTCATCGTATGAAAAAAATAGGTCCCAAAGAAAGAAAATTAAGGACAGAAAAGAAAGAGAGGCGAAAAAAAAAAAGATTTAATTAAACTACTGTATTTCCGAGCTTGAATGATGTGAAATGAAAATGAGGGATTTATGTTTAAAAAATCATTTTTTCCAAAGCTCTCCAATTTGAAAGGATGGAATATGGAGGAAAAGAAGCAAACTTTTCCTTCCATTTCCCTCCCTTTCTCTCCTTAAAAAAAACTATGGAACACGATTTTTTCCAAGCATCCTTTCAAATCCTTTCTTTTCCTTTGTTAAATGAAACTCGGGAACACAGCGCGTAAAAAAGAGGACTAGAGGAGTTTAATATAATAAAATCCGTTTAACATGAGTTCGTATTAGCTTTTGTGCTATTGTTAGGTTGTGTTAATTATAAGATGAATTATTGTTAATTCCCGATGGTGTCATTCTACTTTAAAGA
>JAUTDX010001732.1:0-50347 GCA_030844895.1 Ambrosia x helenae | reverse complement strand
CGAATTATTAATCTATTAAGTGTGTCATATGTAGATTACCTGGGCTAATGGCTACACAAACCCTTCAAAGGTAATACTCTCCAAATAAAAACATCCCATATGTGTAACAACTTCTGCCATAGCATGAGAGACTTCCTTTTGCTTTTGCATTAAACTTTGCTGTTGGAATCATAACCATGAAGGAAAAAGAAAACTCTTCTAGAAAGTTGTGTAGCTGTTGTAATTCTCTGAAAGCACTCTTGTGAAATAACATGTTTATAAGAGTAGGGTAAACAATACATACCGGGCTATGTTTGATATTTATTAGCAAAAACAAAGCTCAAAAAATTAATTAGCAACCTCTAATACGAGACTTTTCATTGTAAGTTGACTAAAAAACATACATTCCTGAATCTCCACATATTGAATGTTCTCTCTCTTGATCCAATAGCATCAACCACCAGTCTGAGAATATACACGACCATTGAACCATTAATTACAGATTCATTATTTGGGTTTACCAATATTTGAAACCCTTCCAACATCTATATTCTATACCACTTACTCCCCACCAAACTTAAATCAAAATCGGAAAAAAATAATCAAATACCCAATTACGTTTACAACCAAAAACACTATTTCTTTACCCTATTCAATCAAAACCCCCTCGATTGTTAAAAAAAAACATAATAGAACAGCAAAATTTACAACACGCGTTTTGTAACCTATCATTTTTAGGAAGAAATTGGCCGGTATAATGAAATCACTTATACACCACTTACTTGCTGGTTTGAAGGCTCAAGCGTATCTCAGAGTTAGAGTCCTTAAGGTTGAAGATTCTGATGAAGATATGTATAATAATAATTGGTGGTCTGGAGTTGTGTTGTAGAGAAAGAAAATAAAAGGTGAGAGGAAGAAGAGTAGTGGTATTGTATCTAGTGAATAAGAGTAAGATATATAGTGTGGATGTCGCAGTATTATAGGAGTGGAGGGGTAACTGGCCAACTGCCCATATACAAAATAAACTGCTAAATTTTTGAGATAAACTGCTTAGTTATTATGGCTGAGATTTATTCTTAGAAATTAACCACCCCCAATCAATGGTCAAGATCATCCCAAAAAACAGTTATTTTCTTAAAAGTAGGGTTTTTGTTGTACTGAACAATATAGTAATAATGTCTAAAGTATATTTATGTGTTGTATTTTATGATTAGCATAAAACTTGAAAAAAAATAACTACATTTTTTTTTCTAAAAATATTGTAAAAATTTACCAAAGAATGTAAATATGCTTGAAAAAAAAACATACAAACATTTTACTCCTCATCACATCATTAAACTCAATAAAATTAACAACCATTTTACGTGAACTTTTAGCAACATAAATTTCATATCTCACACCGTTTGATCTTGAAACCATTAGATATCAAAATTAATTTTAAAAAAAGAAAGCAATAAAAAAACACACTTGCATAACGCATACATATTAAAAGAAGGTTGAAAAGAAAACAAAAGAGAACACAATTACAATAAACGAATTTTTTTCCAAAGATATCTACAAGGCAATTAAAAGCACCATGGATGAACATCTTAATATCAAGCTTAAAGCATTGCTTCTGAATGAACCAAGTGCTTTGATTGCAGCGGCTCTAAGCACAAACTGATGGTAGACTGCGCGGCGAATGCTCCAATGAAGGGTCCAACCCAGAATATCCACTGCAATTTTGAAGAAAAGCATCATATAAGTAACAATTTGTGCAAAATTTGTTAATTAAACACTAAATTTAAAAAAATAATATATAATACATACTTGATCATCCCAGGCCTTTTCGTTGTTGTAGATCACTGCGGCGCCAAAGCTTCTGGCCGGGTTGATGCCCGTTCCGGTGATTGGGAATGGTGGCCAAGTGCACCATGAATACGGCAAATCTATATGGGCAGTGGTGCCAAGACCTACATATATTCAAAAATTTTAAAATCCGAATATTAGTATGTGTATTTTAAATATGCAAAGGACGTAGGTGGTAAAGATAGTGGAACACGTAATTAACTAGAGTTCAGCTCGCTAAAAACTTGAATTAAGCCGAACTTATAAGAGCTCGACCTCAAGTTCAATCCCAAATTAGAGATTATTTAATAAACGAGTTTTGATTTGAGATTTATGTACATACCAAGTTTGACCAAATTCGCAAGTCTAACAAGCCTCTTTTTTTGTAAAAGGATAATATTTAGTAGAGATTTTTAAGTTAAACAAGCTGAGCTCTAAGCTCAAGCACTTGTAAGTTTTAGAGCTAAACTCAAGCTTTTATATATTTAAATTAGTTAAGCTCTGGCTCCTTTAACTTAAAGGAGCCAAGCTTAGCCTAGACGTGCTCAAAATCAGCACGTCTAAGTTAGATCATTCAGGAACTTAAGGGATGTGGTCCTTACAGGAACATGGGAGTCTCTTGCGCTCCTCTTGGGATCAGTGGCAGAGAACACAGTGTAAACAAGGACAAAGGTACCGATAATCTCAGCACCGAGCCCAGTACCCTTGTTGTAGCCATCGGCCAATTCGTTAGCACCACCACGTACCTGTTGTAGTACGAGCTTTGGAAAGCCTTCACGAGACCACACCACAAATTGCGCCCAAACACTGAGCTATCATGTACCCCAACGCCCTAATCAATGACACTTTCTTGCCAAAAAACAGCCCCGAACGTCACAGCCGGGTTAATGTGTCCTCCTGGCGCATTTTAGCAAGCATCAGTTAGTTTCAATCAAATTCCAAATTAACACAATATTTTCCGTATGAATTTCCGGAAATATAACTGTTTTTATGTGTGCTTCTGGCGCATTTTAGCAAGCATCAGTTAGTTTCAATCAAATTCCAAATTAACACAATATTTTCCGTATGAATTTTCGGAAAATATAACTGTTTTTTTACTGTGTTGGTGATTATGTGTGCTTCTGGCGCATTTTAGCAAGCATCAGTTAGTTTCAATCAAATTCCAAATTAACACAATATTTTCCGTATGAATTTCCGGAAAATATAACTGTTTTTTTACTGTGATGGTGATTATGTGTGCTTCTGGCGCATTTTAGCAACCACTAGTTAGTTTTAAACAAACACAAAATTAACAAAAAAAAAAAGTTAACCGTATTTAATTCCAGAAATATAAGTTTTATTTTTGTATTGACATAACCAAAACTCTTTAGTAGTTTTATTTTTGTATTGACATAACCAAAACTCTTTAGTAGGTCATATTAAGGTCTATTATTTGTCATACGACTAAAAGGTCCGGCTTATGTTTTTCGTTCAAAAAAAAGGAAAAAACAAAACTTAAATTTTATATGTAATTTTTTTAACAAAAATCCAATAAATTTTTTAACAAAAAATCCAATAAATTCTGATTGCCCGGTTCAAAACCCTGTTGGCTATCTTGTTTCGCCTCTTTGAGTGAATAATTAAATTTACTTACCAGAGATACCCGCGGTGCAGTAAACAAGTATGAAGATCTGCCACCAAAGGCCCAAGCGATACCAAGTATACCAACTCCACCACACTGATCCGTGTTCAACTTAGGATCAGTCTGGCTTTTGTACCCGATAACGGTCAAAACTGTGACATAAAGAAAAGGAGGGTGGCAACAAACTCCGCGATCAGTGCACGGTAAATGACCATTTGGTGAGCTCGTCCGCGTCGAAAAAGGGAGCAGGAGGCGGGTCGTGGTAGTCCTTAGCGGAGTACTCGCTCCCGCCTCCGTGGTGCTCGGCTACTTCAACATCTTTAGTCATGGCTGTGGTGGCGAGAAGAGGAGAATTGAGAAGAGTTGAATAGTTTGTGTGAGTGAAGTTGTGGTGAACGTGTTGTGATGGTAGGTATTTATGGTGGGTAGTGAGAGGAAAGTAAGCACAACGATATAATAGGACTCAATTATTGATGGTTTAACATATATTAAATTTGTGGCTATTATCATTATTATATGATGTATAAATTACACCTCTAGTTTTCTAAATTCATATTATTGTGTATTTTACATATAGTGATTGTAGTTCTTTTAATATTATTATTATAACAATTTTATTATGTTCCAATGTAAAATTTTACTAATTTTAATATCTTTTACCAACTTTATTATATGTAAAAACTACATTTTGATGTTTTATCAGTTTAATAGTCATGGTACCCTTAAAACTTAACACTACCATTTCTAAAGACTTATATCGTCATTCAAATGTTGACTATTAAAAGTTTACCCAACTTTAAGGGCCGACCTAGCATACAATGATGGGTAACTCGTGCTATCCTCAAATTTTTTGGCGAAGTATATTAGTACAACTTTTTTATCTTCATTTTACGTATATGCTATTCCTAAACATATAATTTTAGCCCGCGCTTTTTTTCGACTTTTCATTTAGATCCGTAATTGCCCAAGTTAACATGAAGGGTAATAAAACCTTTGTACATTTTATAAGAGGAAGCCGTTATCAACTTGGTTTGTTTTTGATATATTTGCCGCCCATAATTAAGAAAAATAATATGAATTGGTCGCTTTCATGGTCCCGCAAATTCTGCTAACGGCTCTTTTACATAAAATTTATAATTTTGTGTGTTACTTTAGTTCAACGGATTAAAATCCTTTTATGTTGGTTTTCTATATGTCCGTTAAGTTGAAATAATGAGAAATATATAAAACCAGATTATTTTCAGTTAAAATAGAGTCATTGAATAACTATGTAGTGTGCGCACGTGCCCACGTCTCCTGCGACAACATCAAATAATCAAAGGAAGCTTCTAGAAGGTCACACACAAAACCTAGTACATGCCAGGTATTGGGAAACAGTGAAAGGGATGTTCAGCCAATCAAAGGGAAGAATTCACTACTCCACGATCTTCTGACAGGTACGAAGGACAAGAAAGGACAACAAAGACGATTGAAAAGGATACTCAGCCAATGAGAGTGCCGAATCACGTAACGGTTGTCAACCGTGTGGGGCCCGCGCGAGACAATTGTCATTCCAAAGATGACCAATCACAAGACGTTTCCTAGCACTATAAATACCCCTCTCTCCCAAAGTAGAGGATTCATTCAATTCCTGACGAAACAAACTTAGAGAATTCATAATAGACTAAGAAAGAAAGATTATAGTCGAAATACTTGTATTCATCTATATTCGAGTCTTGTATAATCGTCCAGTCACATATTAATAAATTATCTCTTTACATTGCTCGTATATTAAGATGTTTAACTGGTGTTTCTTCAGTTATCATTTGATTTCTCTTGCAAAGCGCAATTGTATTCACTAAAATTTGTGTTTTGTTGGGCTTTAATGTAAAATGAATGGGTTAAAAAATTTGGGCCTAAAACCTTTCATGGTGGAATAGGATAGGTTGATAGTTACGGTCTATTTGTTTATGGTAGGTAAAAGTTTAGGGTTAATAAAAAATAACTTGTAGTGACTCCACATATGAATAAGAGTCAATGATGGTTTCATGTGTTAACCGTGTAAGATTGACGGGTTGAGTTGTTCAATCTGAGCACGATTCATACCTTATTGGTGTTAAGAAACTTCAAACCTAACCCATACACACATGGATCCATATAACTTAGACGCAAATCATGTCATGTTTTTTTAATTTGAATACAACATTGTTAAAATAAAAATAAGAAAGACGTATTTATAATTGTTTATGCATTGTTATGATTATATTGGTGTGTTCAAACTAATTAGAGCAGTATGTCTAAGTTGTCAATTTATCATTGTATGTGTAAACCAGTTAAAACGGTGTGTGTAATGCAATTACAACAAATGTGATGAACGTACAAAAGTGCACCCACGATTCTCAAGTTTGATGTATAAATGAATTATGTGATTCAACGGTGTGTTCAAACCACTACAATAGGAACATGTGCCCGTCCTGGATATTTGATAAGTTATCTTCAAGGACAAAGAAAATTACTATGAAGATAACGGGTAGGCGGGCAACAAGCTGCGCCGCCAAAAAAATCATAACCCGGCCTTAAATAAATCAGAAAAAAAAAAAAGAAAAAAAGAAACCATGTCGATGTCATTGAGCACATGGATGAAAAAGACGACAAAATGCAAATTCTAGAAAAAGTTTGGTATGAATATAATCTCCATCTGTATTTTTTGTGATTGAATTCTCGTATATCTTTTCATGTCATTTGGATTGTATCAAACAAAAGGTTTTAAATATTGTTTTCCAATACAAACTAGCCACATATATATTAGGGGAGGGATATTGTACAAAGCTACCTTAACATACAAAGCGTAAGAAACAATCTCAGCCATTAGATTAACGAGATGGCTAAATGTTGATTAAAAACCCTAATCATACTTGGTTCAAACTAACTAAGGGTAAATTAGGAAAAAACGTCTAAATTTTTTTATATCGTAACAACAAAAATCAATCGAAACATAAATTTTCATCAAATTGAACCTGATTTTTCATCATTTCAATTCAATCAAACGTTTAGAATGATTAAACATTCAAAACATGCGATTACAATCAAATCTAAACGTATTTGCATAAAAACAAGAAAAACATAATATTACAAATCAATTGATAAATCAGTCGAAAATCATATGAATCAACATTAAAAACGAACGTATTATTTGTCAGAAGCACTCGATTTTGATTCTAGAAGAAGAATTAAAGATAAAAATGGGTTATAAAAAATTACAGGCGAAGAAGAAGATGACTATGATAACAGGTAACTTTAAACGCACTCATTGAAAATTTGGACGCACTCATTAAAAAATTTGGACGCACTCATTTGAAATTTGGAAGCACTCATTGAAATTTGGAAGCACTCATTGAAAATTTGGACGCGCTCCTTAAAATTTGGAAGCACTCATTGAAAATTTGGATAGTACTCATTAAAAAGTTTGGAAGCACTCATTGAAAATTTGGAAGCACTCATTGAAAATTTGGACGCACTAACTAAAATGTTTGGAAGCACTCATTGAAATTTTGGAAGTACTAAAAGATTTGGAAGCACTCATTGAAAATTTGGACGCACTCATTGAAAATTTGGAAGCACTCATTAAAAAGTTTGGAAGCACTCATTGAAATTTGGAAGCACTCATTGAAAATTTGGAACCACTCGTTAAAAAGTTTGGAAGCATTCATTGAAAAACACCTTTAACAAAATCAAAACGCACCTTTACAAATTTTAAACGCACATGTTTCCAATGTCTTCAATCTTTTGGACGCACTTTAATGTAACTTTTGCCAATGTCTTCAATCTTTTGGACGCACATTTGTCTTCACCAAATAATAATACAAAACAAATGTCTTACTACTTTACTACTCTCTCTGTCTCTGATCATCACATCGTTTGCAGGTAACAAAAAATCTAGAGAGAGAAATAGTTAGTTCTAGAGAGAGAGAGAGATAATGGTGAACGAAGAAACAAGTCTGAAGAGTCCAGAAGCATATCCCTACTTTACTACTCTCTCTGTCTCTGATCAATTGTGCATTATCACCCGGATTACGAGTGGGGTGTTACAGTTGATATCAAAGCCCGAGGTTTTAGCAAATTGGGTATGTTAGGAATGCTTAAGCTTTAACCAGTAGAGTTGTATAAGATAAATATTCATACTTAAGCTGGACAAATTAAAGAAAGAAGTAAATCGTGCGTAGAAAAGGCACTCACTGAATTCCTTAAGTATGGCAAGAATAAATGGTTTTATATTATGTGTTCTTAATACCACAACCCTACTGTATGTATGTTGTGTAGTGTAATTGTTATGTTATAAATATGTTAAAAACATACTAGTAACTTATATATAGTTTAGATTCCTATAGGAAGAGACAATGTATGAACATAGAGATGAGCAAGGATCTCAACATGAACAAGGACTCAGACATGAACAAATTGAAATTAGTAATAGGAGAGAGGAACATTCTCATAAGGTCTAGACACAGGAAAATTCGAATCTTTTGGGTCAGTTCGTTAAGGGTCGAAATATGGATGACTTTATACACATAGATAGAGAGGGTGTCTTTCTGTCTTTCTTTTAGAATGTGTAGGAAACATGTGTAAGATAGATAACTTGTGTTTCATGCTTTTAATAAAATTTTATACATAGTGACAATTTATGTGACATAAATACTCACACCTTCCGTGAATCACTACATAACAATAGCCTAACTTTTTACTACCATTTTGCTATATGGGTGGAAAAAGAGAGAGAGAGAAAAAGTGGAAGAGGATAACCACAAACTTTTGAGTTGGGGTCGAAAGATGGATGAATTGTATTTAGATAGATGGAGAATAATATAAAAGAGTTTTTTAGTAGGGTAGAAAGAATTTTTAAGATGAAATATGTTCTCAATTCATTTTATAATCAATGACAACATATGTGACAAATATTTTCTCGCCTACCCTAAATCATCAAACATTAACTAATAACAATAATAAACGACATAGAGCAATAACTCGGGTAACAATTGGTAAAAATAGGTTTCTAAGTGCTTTTAGACGATGTTAGAAACATATTACTTTTCATATTGGTTTTATTTTTCTATTCTTTAATCAGTACAAAGCCCGGGTTCGGTTTCATCGAATACCTATGCCTTGAGGTAGCACTAAGGACCTATCAAGGATCGGGCAGGTTTAGAAAGTGTTTGCTTATCATGTTTGTATAAGCATATGATACTCGTAATCCGTTGGCTTCCTCTTTTCTCACTTCCCACACTTTTTTCTAATGTTATTACTTGTCTAAAGATAATTTTAAAAAAAAATAAAAGAATAAAAGCAATAAAGTATATAATCATAGTCTTATATCACTAATGCTCACCTAATGATTGGATTAGTTGATTAAAGTTTGACAGGTGGAATTACCTGGAAGACACCCAACTCAAATATGATGTCTTTTATAAATATGCTTTTTCTAAAAATCATGCTTTCAAAGACATTTAACTTTTTTTTTTTTTTTTGAACGGCAAATTTCTACACCCTATGAGACTTGAACCCATTACCTCCCCCTTAAGTGTTCCTAGAAGCTTTGCTTCTACATTGGGCCACCAACCCCAATGGCAAAGACATTTAACTTAATATAGGGGATGTGCTTAGGAAATAAGGAGTGTGTTTTGGAACAATTTTGAGCCTAATTGTTGTACATGTTTATTATTGTAATGAACTTTGTGGTTTATATAAGACATAAATAACTAAACCTTATTGTAAATTTATAATTATCTAAGGCCAGACTTAGGCCTGTAAATGAACCGAACATTCATGAACTGTTTGTGAACTGTTCGACGGGAAGTTCGTTTATGTTCATTTATTTAAGTAAATGAACGAAAACGAACATAGTTTTTTGTTCGTTTAATTAAACGAACGAACATGAACACACGTTTCGTTCGTTCGTTTATGTTCATGAACGTTCGTTTATGTTCGTTCATTTGTGTTCGTTTATGTTCGTCATTTATGTTCGTTTAATTAAACTTTACTTTATTTTTATTATTTAATTCCCTTTTGTTAAGTAACCTTATTTATATTGTATTATATTATATACAATATATTCGATATGTTCTAAAAACTTAACCGTAACATTTTAAACATATCAACCGCTCTCCACACTTCACAGTCTCACCTCCCTTCTTCTCCACACTCCACAGCCCTATCTTCTTTCATTTTTGGCCGGCCATCTCCATAGCCCATTCTCCAGACTCCACGGCCCCATCTCCACTCTTTAGCATCCACAACGCCGCAAGTCTGACCCACCTTCACTTATCGTTTTTTTCTCTATGGCTTTGCGGATATATTTTTTCTCTATAGCTTTGTTCATTTGTGTTTGTTTAATGTTCGTTTATGTTCGTTTGTGTTCGTTTATACTGATCATTTGTGTTCGTTTATGTTCATGAACTGTTCGTTTAGGTTTTAAATGAACGAACATAAACGAACATGAACATGACAGATTTCTTAATGAACGAACACGAACACAAAAATGTGTTCGATTATGTGTTCGTGTTCGTGTTCATATTCGGTTAAAGTTAAATGAACAAACACGAACACGTCTGTGTTCGTATTCGTTCGGTTCGTTTACAGACCTAGGCCCAAACTAGTTAATACGAAAATTAATCATTAAATAAATGGTGACAAAAGCTTTATTACTAGTTTATTCGAGAATTGGAGGTTTTTTAAACATCTTAATTATTAGAGGGTTATGTTTAAAACAATTTAAAATCAAGGTTAGTAAATGAAACCCTCTTTTGGTCTAGTCTTGTCGTTATAAGCTTGCCAACGCAATGGCACCGACCATGGAATTTATATGAAACCGCCCACCTTATTCGGACCACATTTTAGTATTAAAAATATTTTGTTGAGTTTGAAATTTTAGCTTGTAGTTATTTACAATAATAAATAGAAGTTTAATGTTGTTAAAGTATAATAGTTTAAACATACGATGGTGAATGATTGTAAGATTATTTGTAACAATCAAACATAAAGATAATAGCCAATGGATATGCCCAGCTGGTTTAAGGTGGGAAGATTTACCTTCTTGGAGGGTTCCTGCTCGGTTTTGGTCTCAGGTTCGATTCCCACGTTCCACCGAAAAAAATAACCGTTGGGTTTGAAAGGAGAAAACCCGTGTGGTTCCTATGGGATTCGAACCTAGGCAGTGGTCGTTTTGCAACACGGGATTTACCGCCGAATACTCTAAAAAAACACAAAGATAATAAAAACCAACTCCAAATCAAAATTGTTTTATATAAATCTTTCAAGAACATTGGAAGATTAATACACCATTATATATAAAAATAAGAGCGTGAAAACCTCAGTGAGTACTTCAACTCTTGAAGGTTCTGCTAGCAAGATGTAGTATAGAGTTGGGTTATATAACGGACTTATGTATTATATTTAAATCTATATGTTTATCATTTATACTATACTTATAGTTTTCTAAGATAAATAAGCATGAATTAAAGTCGATGGTGATAATGCCAAACAACTGTGAACTTTTTATTATAAACTAGTGTAGCTAATGGCTCCTTTTTAATTTCACATGGTGTACAAAAGTTTAGCTAGTAAAAAATTTTTTTAATATAAATTGGTGCCCTTGCTTTTATGTAAGTGTTTAAATAGTTAAAGTTTAAAGAAAAAAAATATCAAATGAGTTAAACAAATCAAAAGTGTTCTAATTATCTACTTAAAACGTTAAAAGTAATCAAATTTCACCTTTTTAGTTAAATTTATCCTTTTAAATAATTTTATATTAGAAAACGGCTATTAATTGTTATCAATATATTTGTTGCATTATCATAAATAGAAAAGAAACACTTCTGTTGATTTTTGATGTATAAATACGTTATTTTGGAATAAAAAGAATAATTTTGTATGGTATTATATACGCTACTGTTTTTTTATTGTGTACTTAGCTAATACCTCACTCTTATCTCTTTGAGGTGATAACAAGTTTATAAAAATCGGGGATTGATAAGTTCATTTTCAGCATAACTGCCACCTCATCACCTTAATAGAATATACCAAATACAATAAATAACGTTTTAATATTAATTTTTTAAACAAATTGTGTCATTTCATAATTGATAAATTACATTAGAGAAATTATACGATAAAAAGCCCCTTAACATAACAAGTGTAAGCCACTACAACTTGCCACCCGTCAAGTTAATCTAACCAGAGTTAAACCACGATTAAACATATTTCTCCCCTGATATAAACACAGAACATAAACCTAACTAATCCTCAAAGTTCATCGATCGAGATCTGACCACACCACCACTCGGCTAAGTACGAAGCGAAACATGTTGGAGGAGCTGGAGAGCAAAAAGAGCTCGGGAAAGTGGACTTCATGACAAAGCCTTAGGAGTGACCAGAAGACGACGGTGAAAGGCTACCATCTATTGGCCAACGCCATCACAACCTCCGACCTCCACCACGACCTCGGTTCTGTTGTGGTAGATTTCCTCATTTTATAGCCAATTCAGCTATTCTTGAAGCGATTATGAGTGACTCAAGGAAGGTACACATCATATATTTTGATATGGGTGAAGGGGTCCAATGGCCTGCAATGTTAGAAGCTATTGGAAAATTAAAAGAGAAATGAAATTGACATCCATTAGAACAATCTACTCGCAAAACTACAATTTTGAGGAGACAAGAAACCGACTATTTTGTATAAGAAACTCGAAGAAGAAGAGGAAAAGTCAAAGGGTGCGTCTAAAAGTTTATCAAAGTCAAAGGGTGCGTCTAAAAGTTTATCAATGCGTTTGTTTATTTGTTAGGGGTGCGTTTGTTTATTTGTTTGGGTGTGTTTGTTTATTGTTTGTTTCATTTGATGAGTTAGTTAAACGTGCGTCCAAACAGTAGAGTGAGTGCGTCTGAATTTACAAGAGTGCGTCCAAACATACAGTGAGTACGTCTGTTTATGTATTTGACTCAGTATTTAATGTCTTTTTTAGACGCACTTTATAATACAGTGAATGCGTCTGTTTTTTGTCTGTGAGTGTTCTTAATCTGAATCTTTTTCAAATCCATTTTTTTCTTTAATTGTAATTATATTTATTAAAATCGTATGTTTTTGTGAATATTATATGTGTTGATTGTGTTTTTTGAATAGGATTAATGTGATTTTAAAAATTCGAATGCAATGCTCTGTTTTTTGATTTTTCTGCAAATCACGATCTGTTTATGATTCAATTCAATGTTTTTTTATTGTTTGATGATTTTGAACATTTAATCGATTTCAAATATTTGTTTAATCCTTGAAATAATTTTGTTTTGATGTTACGTTTCGATCAATTGTTGAATCTCTGTTGTTACGATTTCTGCAAATTAAAACGCGTTTTCCCTATTTTACCCCTGGTTAGCTTAACTGAAGTATGATTAGGGTTGTTAATTACCATCTTGCAACCGCCTAAATCCAATGGCTCAGAATGCTTCTTACGCTTCTTACGTTAAAAAGCTTTATACGTTATCTCTTCCCATTACATTAAGATAGACGGATAACAAGATGCGCCGTCAAAAGCTTATGCCGTATCTTTTGCCTATTATCTTTTAACTAACAAAAGCTTATGGTACATTTTTTAATAGTATCAGTCGTTTAGAAGAAACTGTATATATGTGTCACCTTACAAAAATCAAACATCAGAAGAAGATATATTATGACTATAAGGTATATTGACCTAAAATAGCATGAGCCT
This sequence comes from Ambrosia x helenae, assembly GCA_030844895.1. Taxonomy (NCBI): domain Eukaryota; kingdom Viridiplantae; phylum Streptophyta; class Magnoliopsida; order Asterales; family Asteraceae; genus Ambrosia; species Ambrosia x helenae. The sequence continues at coordinate 37,189 of JAUTDX010001732.1, read as the reverse complement.
ATTTAGCTTGTGAATAAAAGGATAATTCCATAACTACAACTCTGTGAGTGCAAATATTCAGAATAGGTTACTAGGAAAGTTTCACTAGGTAATCAAGAAATCAAATAGATACGTTGTTCGCAGGCAAAAATGAACAATGTATGAGAGGTCGATTGCTATAAAGGGTAACATAGCGACTCCAATGTGGCTTTTCATAAGAAAGTTTATAAGTTACAACACATATGGAATGTGTAAAGGCGTCTCTGAGAATTTGGATGCCGTATCGAAGCTGTTAAAAAATATGCCCCTTAGGCTTTAATGACTTTAATAATTTAAACTAAATTTTATGTATGATCAATAGTATAGCAATAAAGATAACAATTAACAAAATAATAGTATTAGAATGAGTAAAGTTACATACCGTAATAGGCTAGTAGCTAACCGACGAATCGTGAAGCTCTTCTAGCATTCTTGCTAGCAAAATGGTAGATCAACTTACTATCTAAGATTTCGTTCTCGATTGCTCTCATCGCTAACCCGCTAAGTCTTTCTTGGGACATTATGAATCTTAAGTATGATTTCAGTAACTTAAATTTTGAAAAACTTCTTTCTGTAGATGCCACCATGACTGCAATGGTCAACAATATTCTATTTGAAATGCATGCATTTGAGAAATAATTATCCTTTCATATACTCCAAAACATCTATAGAGTCGATAAATTATTGTGATGTGTCAAAAAACTTTAACTCTGAATAAAGTTATTCAGCATCAATATCCGATATTTTTTTAAATTTGAGTGCATTTTCAACACTATGGCAAGACAACTTAAGATTTTCATGTACAATTCCCCCAACTTATGTGGAAACAAAATACCAAATAATTCTTCATACTTTTTTAATTGGTCAAATCTTGTCTCAAGAAGCAATAGCTTGATAAACAATATATAAGAAATATTTTACTCTCTAATTCTCTTCATGTGTAAATGAGACTTTTTAGGTACTTGAACTCTCAACATTTTTTAATTTAATAAAGAGTGAATTACCAAAACCGTCCCTGTGATTTGGGCCAATATGCTAGTCCAGTCCAATCTTTTAAAAATTGCACGAAACACTCCTTGATCTTTCAGAAAATGTGCCTAAACAGTCCAACGACTTAACCCAGTTAACTTTTCTTCGTTAAGTCATGGGCATTTTTGTCCAATCATGTATAAATTCATCTTCTACCACGTTTCTTCTTCCCTGATCAGAGCCACCACCCACCCACCACCATCTTCACCTTTCACCACCACCACCACTACCCACCATCTCCTCCACCTTTCACCACCATCTTCACCTCACCTAACCCTAGATCCTTTAATCGAACCTGCTAATAAACACAACATCGACGAAGATGATGGGGATTTTGTTCAGAACCATAAAACGAGATGAGTACACTTAATATTAGACTTACAAAACTAGAATTCGAGAAGGAAACAGAAGCGACGGCCATCATCCTCCTCCCCTTCACCACCGTCCTCCTCCTCCTCTTCACCACCGCCGTCATCCTCCCCTTTACCACGTCCTCCTCCTCTTCACCACCGCCGTCATCCTCCCCCTTCACCACCGTCCTCCTCCTCTTCACCACCACCACCGTCTACCCACCAACCTAAAACAAACTCCTCAACCATTTGGGTATTTACTTGTTATCTATGTACACTATAAAATTGAAATCAAATTCACAATTAGAAACCTGAGTCGATCGAGTCTGTGTAACCAACTACGAATAACGTTGATGTTTAAGCGTCGTATGACCCACATATTGTCCTTAAAGTCGACGGTTCCAAAGGAATCCATAATCGACATCTAAGTTCCATTTTTTCATGCTTCCTAATCGTTTTTGTTCTTATATTAAAAGCCTTATGTTTGTTGATGTTAAACGTGCAGTAATCGGGTTTAATTGTAGTGTCTAGGGTTAGGGTTCTTGAGCTAGTATAATTGGGGAAGAAGACTCAAAATTGTAAATAGTTAAATATATTTTATTTCAGAATCCTTTCAAAAATAACGTGTAGTTCATGTGGCTGTTGGTCTATTGTTTCGGCGGGCATACACAGTTGTTTTAAGTTGGTGGGTGGACGGTGGTGGTGGTGGTGGTGAAAGGTGAAGATGGTGGTGGGTGGTGGCTCTGATCAGGGAAGAAGATGAATTTATACATGATTGGACGAAAATGCCACTGACTTAATGAAGAAAAGTTAACTGGGTTAAGTCGTTGGACTGTTTAGGCACATTTTCTGAAAGATCAAGGAGTGTTCATGCAATTTTTAAAAGATTGGACTGGACTGGCATATTGGCCCAAACCACAGGGAAGGTTTGGATAATTTAATCATTTAATAACTAAAGACTTAAATTAAATGGGTAATCGTGTTATAGGTATTGGGTATTTAGGTTACTTTAAAATATATGTGTTTAATTAGGTGCAAGTTATAATGTTAAAAGATATGTGTTTAATTAGGCTCAAGTTTAAATGTAAAAAATATGTGTTTAATTAGGCTCAAGTTTAAAAAAATACATACATGTATAGGATTTTTTTTAAATGTGCCCCCGATTCTTATCAACCCTGTCCGATTGGCCTCATCGTCCAACCCAAAGGCCGACCATGATGTCCAACCTCCAATATCAACGCGATTTAGACAAACTAGATGAGGATGAGAGGAGTTCACAAGGATGCTCGGGTGGGAGTAGTTCAATACGGGTGACATCTTTTTTACTTGCGAGGAAAAAATTGTGAGCTCCAAGCACTGAACAATTGAATTGTTTAACAAGCAAAATGGTTAGACCCCTCAATTTCATTCAAAAAGAGATCAACCAATTTCATTAAGCTAAGTTACAATGAAAAGACTTCAAACAACGAAGTTTCCTTTTATTGTACAAATAATGAATACAATGACCAAAACTTGTACATAAATTATTAAAATTGAAAAAAAATGTCATCTGACATTATTTATAGCATGACATGAATGGTTTTCAGGGGGGGGGGGGGGGGGGGGGGGATAAAAACCGAACCATAACCAAAAACCAAATCGTTTGACCAAAAAAACTTGTTGCCCGCTATCTAAAAAGGGGTGGCGGCGCAACTTGTTGCCCGTCTGCCCACTATCTTGATGTAATATTTCGCGATTATGTTTTAATAAAAATAATAAGGTTAAAAAGCTTAGGCACAATTTCATATATGCCATTGTAAACTTGTAAATCTCAAACCGATCAAACTGATCAACTATGGTAAGTGTATCTCCACAACCGAGCGATCGGTAAAAGCTAATAGAGACGTTTGGGTTCTAGAGTTCGTTTCATACTTTGTAAATTTACAGATTTGTTCTACATTTTTCAATAAAATGTTTTTTATTATGTTTTTGACATGAACTGTGCATATTTCCATGTATAACGGAGCATAGAATACCATAATCAAACCATTTTCAGTTAAACAAAGCAAAACAAAACATTGGACAATTAACCGAAACATGTCGATAATCGACAGTTAGGGATTAACCGAGCATTAGTTATGCTTAAACTTTCATTACCGAACCTAACCGACTTTACACACCCGTAGTTTTCAACTAATGATTGGAAGTTGTGGGGCAAAATAACCCTTTATGTTCCATCTGTTAGAATTTGGGCCACCATTAGGTTAGAGGGTGTGTGTGTGTGTGGGTGGGGGGAATCGGTTCTAGCTGAAAACCAATCGGTTCGGTCAACTTTGGTCAAAACCAATTTGAGGAGACCGGTTCGGGTCGTAAACGATATGTCATGTGGATAAAAATATCTCAAACTCCTATTCAAATAGGTTTGGATCAAGTTGAAACCAGTTTATATAGATCATATTCGGTACCCAAAACCGGTACTTAAAAAAAATACTTTATGGGTCGCATTGAAACCGGTTTGGGTAGCGAGAGGGGGAACCGGTGTTCAAATGGTGGTTTGGGTCGGGTGAAACCTGTAAGGCTCAAAATGGTTTAGTAGTGCAAATCGGGTCAGGTTACAAAACCTTTTTTATCGGTCTCTACATTGTTGACATCCCTAGCGTGCGAACTCATGTAACTTTTAAGTTGACTTGTTGAGCCGAGTTTAGTTCGACCTAAACATAATCATTTATGCTAGTAAATGTAAATCACGTTCACGTTGCTCATTGCTACAATGTGCGTAGATTCACATCCAACATCTTTAGTTATGTATTTTAACCCTTTTTTTTGCACCTGCTAACTAAAATACAAGCCAGATTGTGACGCTGCCACGTAATGAGTGAATTTTATATAGGAAACTAGCATGAAATCCACATATTTTGGGTTTAAAACACTAGATTTCAGTTAATTCCATATCAAACCGTTTACCTGAACCAGTTGGTGCAAGTCATAACTTATTTTTAAATTGTTATTATATTACGTATTATGTCAAAACTTATGTCTTTTAAGAAGTCGCTTGGTGGGGTGTGGTGTGGTGTAACATAGCGAAAATCTTCACGAAAACTATGGTGAACGGGTCACCTCTTCGTAGTTGTTTCAAAGGTGAGGTTGGGAATGGTAATGAAGTCACTTTTGGGCTTGACCCGTGGTTAGTTAATGAGCCGCTAAGGCTTAAATTCCATGCTCTTTTTAGTCTCGAAAGCGCCAAACGCTGCAAGGTCAGTAAGAGGTTAGCGGGTATTGGGCTGGATGCTGGGTTGGTGTGGGCCTGGTTGTGGCAACCAGCGCTGCCAAGGGAGGTCAGCGACCTGCAGCAGCTGTGTGGGCTGCTAGATGGGTCGTGTTTTATCAAATAACCCGGACCGCTGGAGCTGGATTGGCAGTGGTTCAAAGGAATTTTTGGTTAGTGAAGTTAAAAAATTATTGTCTTTCGGGTCAGATGTTAGTGACAGATTCGTGATGAATTGGTGCAAGTAAATCCCCTTGAAGTGCAACATCTTTGTGTGGCGGGCCGAGATGAATGAACATTCAAGTCGAAGATGTCACGTGTCCTTTATGCAACTTTTGAGGAGGAATCGGTTGTCCACATTTTTACAGCATGCTATGTAGCTTCGGTTCTCTCAAAACGGGTCAGGTTGTGGCGTAGGGTGCCAAGTATTTTTGCATTTTCTTTCAGAGACCTTGAATTGGCATCTTCCTTGAGATTTTTCGTGGGATACTTAGCGTAAATTTGTATATTCTGTTGTAGTTTGGATGCCCATTTTGGATTGGCATCGAGTTTCTAACGAAGTTTCCCTTTAAAAAAAAACTTTTAATCAGTCTAACACCAGTGCACCTGTTTTTGTAGGTATCTATGTTTTAGGCGAATTCAAGAAAAAAAATGGTTTCATATAAAAACAATTGTTGTAAGAAGAGATATATCAACCGTAGGCCGTCTAATAACTTATCTGGTTTTGTTTATTATATCAAACCCTTCTGCTGAAGGTATCAAGTTTAAAAACGTGTCCATCCTCATAAGATTGAGGTTAGTGGACAGGTATAACTTACCCAGTTTTGTTTATCATATCAAACCCTTTTACCGCCTACTGTATCAGAGTTCAGAAAGAACGTGTCCACCCTCGTAAGATTTTGAGGTTCTAGTCCTCTAGTCGACATGTATAAACTTGGGAGTTGAGTGATTGGCCGGTAAACTCAATAACTCAACACATACATCGCGCAAAACTCAGCCGCTTTTATTCAGGTGCAATACTATTTTGTGCAGAGAAGACATAAATGCAAAAGTACAGTTTTTGCGCTAGTTGATGCAAGTTCTTTGTAATTGAACTACTTATAGCTATCAAACTGAAGTAATTCAGACCCACAAACTTTGCTATTAACTAAGCACACTTTCAGAAAATATGAACGGAAACTAAATCCAACTGAAAGAAAAGTCCATGTAGGCTAAAAAACAGCTATAAATAGAGTAATAGACCAAACCTAATAGATACTAGACACATCCTGGTTCGGTCGATTAGCATGTTTTGCATCGCCAACTTCATCTGATTTCCAAAACAATGTTATCAGTGAGCTATTACACACTCTTTCAAAGTTTTTGAAAATTAAGAAGGATATAAACAAAAATATTACTCTTCACATGATTTATTTAGAGGTTGATGTAAAACAGGGACGACTTCATTTCTAAAACAAAAACATGTTAACACAAAAACTGAAAAACGAATTCGTACAAAGTGCTTTGAAAATGAAACAAAAAACAGTTAAGTAACTGTCACACTTTATATCACCCACCCTTCACAAGTTTTCCTGAATAAAAGGTTGATGTAAGATAGAGAGGGCTTCATTTCTAAGACAAAAAGAAATATGTGAAGAGAAAACCATACAACGCATACATAAATCGATTACGCAACAGCCACACTTCATATATCCCGCTGCGTTGATACTGATACTATCAAAGAAGTGAGATCAACACATTGTCTTTGAATAAAGTCCTCTCTATTTTACACTACCAACCTTTAAAATAGCAAAAAATAAAAACATGTGAAAATCAGTTTTACACATTCTTGTATACAATTTGAAAGTAATTGTCTAAATACACAATGACAGCTTCAATGGTCCATATACACCTAAAAAACCTCAACAATAAACAATACCTAGTGCATAATCTCTAGCTCATGCTGAACGCATCAACCATATAAGTTAAGCTAAATAATGAAAGAGATTCAGTACTAAAACTATCACTACAACTTCCTACAACACAAATTATAACAATTAAACAACTAAAATCATAAAATAAAACTCATAACCAAACAGTATATAACAAAATCTCATCAAATATCATTCATGATATTATCAAAACAACAAAAGTAAAACTTAATTAAATCCAAAGTCTGAAAACAACAGAAAACAAAAACAAACATTACTAATACTCAACTTAATAATAATACCCAAATCCAAACCACTCACCAACAAATCAATCAATCCTGAGGGATCTCAACATCACCATCAGCAATCTCTTGCTGCAAATCCTTTGGATCCTTTCCATCAACCGTACACCCAACCGAAACACACGTCCCCAATATCTCCTTAACCGTTCCTTGCAACTCCTTAGCCATAGACCTTCCTCTCATCACCTTGGCAATCTCAATGACGTCATCCAAACTAATATTCCCACTATGCTTAATATTCTTCACCTTTTTCCTATCACGTTCAGGTTCCTTCAACGCTTTGATGACCAAAGCAGCAGCTGAGGGGACAACGGAGACTTTGGCTTGACGGTTTTGGACGGTTAGTTTAACGGTGACACGTAAGCCCTTCCAGTCCTTGGCTGTTTCTTTGGCTATGTCTTCTCCGATTTTTTTAGGGGAGAGACCGAGTGGACCGATTTTGGGAGCGAGTGAACTCGCGGCACCGACTTCGCCACCTGTGACTCGGACGTAGACGTCCACGACTTGTGATGGGTCGAACTTTGGAGGCATTGTTGTTTGACAGAGTGTGAGAGAGAGAGTGCAGGTTAGGGTTTGGTTAGAGAGTGGTGGCTGTATGAGGAGGATGATGATAATAATAATAAAGGAGTCAGCTAGGGTTTTGTGTTTATTGGGCTTTATAGGTTTATTATTGGGCTTGGGCTGGGCTTGGGTGTTTTATAAAGTGGGACATGTTTTGTCGATGTACTTTCTTATAAAGCCCAACTAGTACGGATGGCAATCAAACCCGAACCCGATGGGTAAACCCGAAACCCGACACATTTGGGACGGGGTTGGGTCGGGTAATAGGGTATGGGTCGGGTATGGGATTAGTTTTTATTTTTTTTGCGGGTTTGGGACGGGTTTGGGATTTGATGATATACCCGTTTACCCGGCCCGATTACCCGATAAAGTAACTCATTTACCCGATTAGATACCCAATATGTTTTCTTATATATCTTTTTAAATATGTATCCATAATATATCTAATTGTTCATCTAGATTACCATCTTGTGCTAGAAATTACCAAAAAATAGTGTATACTATTTGTTATATATGTTTTAGAGTGTTTTTATATGAGTCAAGTATTTTATATTCATACATTGTGATCATTTACACGTATATTAAATAATTCTAAATATAATTGGTTAGTAGTTATCCAATAGATACCCGACTGGTTTATGGTCGGATATACCCGATGGGTAAGTTTTAAAAATTAATGGGTTTACCCGAAACCCGATTGGTAATTACCCGACATAAATCCGACGGGTTTTGGGACGGGTTTGGGACAAGCATACCTAATCGGGTATGGGGTTGGGATTACCTAACCCCGTCCCAAACCCGACCCATTGCCATCCCTACCAACTAGTTATTCATATTAATAAAGAAAGCCCAACTGGTCATTCATATCATATTCATCAATAAGCGCGCTTAAGAGGGTGTGCAGGCAGTGTCGAAGCTTAAGCGAAAATCTCGGGGGTTGGAAACCATCAGTTACGGGAGGTCAAAACCGTATATGCCAAGAAAATTATATACGGATACGATTATCGGAATTTTTGAGCGAAAATTCGTGGGGTCGGTGGCCCCCTCCCGCCCCTATGAAGTTGCGCCAATGTGTGCAGGTTAGGCGATTGCATATGTGCACTGTTCTGGAGGGGAGTTGATAAATAGTTTATTTTTCGTTTAGGTACCACAGGTTGATAAACATATGTAAAAAAAACACAACATTAGTAGAAGCGGCGGATTCAACATGTACGGAGGGGAAAAGGGCAAAAGAACCTCATATGGACCAAATCTTAAGGGGATTATTTTTGTTAATGTACATAAGTTTGTACATGGACATAAATAAGAAAAAGATAATATTTGAGAAACTCGTTTATTCATCTCATTTGTATTGAACATCCTTATTATAAAGTGATTCTTAATCTTGATTCTTGAAACTGACCATTTGATAACTATATTGTCGAATTCTTCTAATGGGTTTTGAAGAGGTATAAAACCTACCCTCCGAACCTCAACCACATTTAGGCGCAGCATCACATAAGGACGAAGTTCCCCATGACACGTGCTTGAGATAATGCGACCGGAGGTCACTAGCTCCGAAGGTTAGTACACCTGACCGAAGGGAAGTACAACAAATCTGACTAGTATAAATACCCCTCAAAAAGTACAGGTAAGACATGTTCTGACATCCTCCGAATCTCCCTCTCTCTCTCTCTATTCTCTTTCTCCCACCAACAACTACTTATCCTCACGCCGGAGGGTGGTCACAGAGAGGCCCTCCAAGCCCCCCTTGTGACGAGCCTAACGGTTTGTTAAGTTTTGCAGGTTACTTCCTAAGAGATCCCGTTTAGCCAGTCGTCTTCAACCTCTCACAGGTGATTCGTCTGACTTTTGGATCTTCAATTGGCGCCATCCGATTGCAGATCTACTCTCTCCAATTAGATCTGGAATGGCTATGGAGAATTTGAGTGTCGTGGACATCACTAACAAAGAAGATGACGACACTACTGCTTCTGAGCAACACACAGCTGGCTATTCCAGAGTGTTGACAGATCCAGTAACGACGTCCACTCCAGACATGGCCACTGCATCTACTGGCATGCAAGCTATGTCAGCAGAATTTGATGAAACTTTTCTCCAACGAAACCGCGATTTTCTGTTGAAATTAAAAGAGCAACAAGATAAGGATGAAATGCTTCGCAGTATCCAGATAAATCTGTTTCCCTCCGGAGGAATGGCTTCCACCACGTTGTCCACTCCCACCAGCCTACCAACTTACTCCACTGTGGTCACATCTGTTCCATTACAAACACCTTACGGCTTCTTAATGCCTTTCGGATATACAGGGCCATTGCCAACTGGACTCACATCCACGGGACCAATGGTCACCATGCCTGTGATGCCAGCCAAGCAGCAATCCCATTCCAATCCCCTTGACGATGAACTTACAGCCCCATACAGACCAGCATACATGACTTCATATTCAAAGTTCACCCCAAGAGTAGCTAGTGCGCCACTTCCTGCGAAATTAAAGATGCCTGCCACCATAAAAAAATACGATGGTACATCAGATCCTGACGACCACGTGTTTGATTTTGGCGGGGCAGCAGAAATAGAACTATGGCCCATGCCAGCATGGTGCCATATGTTCGCCCAGACATTGACTGGAGCTGCAAGAGTCTGGTTTGATGGACTTCGGCTGGGCAGATTGAAAATTGGAAAGAGCTGCGGCGGATTTTCTTACAGAATTTCTCCCAACAAAGGCGTTGCACGAAAGACATTACGGAAGTACATCACATCCGAAGAAAAGACGGGGAATCCTTAGAGAAATTCATCGACCGATTCAACAAGGAAAGCATGCAAATATCCGGAGCTGTAGATCAGCTGCGGATATCTGGTTTCTGCCACGGTGTTCGAAATAATCAGCTGGTTGAAAAGTTGCACAAAGACCTCCCCAAAACCATGGAAGCACTGATGGAAAGAGCACGTGCCTTTGCGAGAGGAAAAAGCGCCTGCGGGCAAACAGGTGAAAGTGACTACAAAGGTAATTCCGAAGTGGTGCGTGGAAAAAGGGAGCTGCGGCTCCATCTGAACGAAACAACTCATGGTCAAAACACAGGGCACAACCCTATGGGAAAAATGATCGGAACGATAGATCTGGTTCCGGCCGATCTTCACGAAGCACCAGTTACTTAGATCTTAACAAAACTCCAAGCGAGATTCTAAGTACCGAACAAATACGTTTCCCAACCCCTCCAAAACAAAAACCCACCTCTGACAGGAACACTAAGAAATACTGTGAATACCATCAGGCAAAAGGCCACAACACCGATGATTGCTGGTCACTAAAACAAGAAATCGATAAAGCATGCAAGGCAGGGAAGTTATCCCATTTGATACGCGACTTGAAGGAAGGAAAGCCAGCTGCGTCTCAAATTCCCAATCCGAACAACCAAGCAGGAATTCACATGATCCGAACCACTCATGAACACGGAATCAAAAGGAGCCATGATCACACAGCGCCATGGATGGAAAAGCTACTATTCTTCCCACCCATTGATCCCAAAGAAGCAAAAGAAGCTCCGATCATCATCTCCGGGGTGGTGGCGGGACACAAGGTACGAAGAATCTACATAGACAATGGCAGTGCATCCGAAATAATGTACTACCAATGTTATCAGCAGCTGGCTCCGGATACAAAAGATAAGCTGTTCCCAGTCCAGATGCCGCTCATCAGTTTTTCTGGGGAAGTCATACACCCGTTGGGCCAGTTAACCCTTCCAATTACCCTGGGAACAGAAGATCATCAAAGAACAGTTGTCCTTACTTTCCTAGTGGTTGGGGCACCATCAGTCCACAACATCATATTAGGAAGGCCGGGAATGAAGGCCTTCAGCATGATAACCTCAACAATACATGGGGCCATAAAATTTCCAACTGAAACAGGTGTAGCAACAATGAACACCGAATCCGAAGTACACGTTGCCGAAGTACGCCAAGCCTTAGGGCCGTCAGTTCCAGAAGGACAAGATCCCAAAGCAAAACTCGTCGAGGAATGGTCCATTAACCCCACCTTCCCGGAGCAGAAAGTTACCATCGGTAACCAACTTCCAGAAAATATCAAGAGATCCTTGTGGAGACTATTATCCACATCCTTAGACGTGTTCGCATGGCAACAATCCGATATGACCGGAGTACCCAGGGCTCTGGCCGAACATAAACTTAACATTCGGCCAGACAAAAAACCAATAGCCCAAAAGAAAAGAAGTATGGCTCCGGACAGAGTCAGGGCCATCGCAGGTGATGTAAACATCCTACTGGACGCTGATATTATTAGAGAAGTTAAATATCACACGTGGGTATCCAATCCAGTTATGGTCCGGAAGCATGATGGTTCCTGGAGGATGTGCATCGACTTCAAAGATCTAAATGATGCTTGTCCAAAAGATTGCTATCCTTTGCCAGAAATAGACTTAAAGGTCGATGCTGTGGCAAACTTCAAGCTAAAATGTTTCTTGGATGCTTATAAGGGCTACCACCAAATCAAAATGGCCGAAGATGATGAAGACAAAACAACCTTCGTCACCAACCAAGGGTTGTATTGCTACAAGAAGATGCCGTTCGGGTTAAAAAACGCTGGTGCCACATACCAGAGGTTAATGGACCGGGCCTTCAAGAGTCAAATAGGACGAAACTTGGAAGTATACGTAGATGATTTGGTCATAAAAAGCCCCAATGAAGACCTATTATTGAAGGACATCAGCGAAACCTTCAATAAGCTCCGAGAAATAAACATGAAGCTCAATCCGAAAAAATGTTCCTTCGGCTTGGAAGAGGGAAAGTTCCTCGGGTTCGTAATGTCCAAAGAAGGAATACGTCCAAACCCAGAAAAGGTCGAAGCTGTTCTCACCATGAAACCCCCATCCAACTTAAAGGACGTACAAACACTCAACGGGCGACTGGTCGCTTTACATAGGTTCTTGTCCAAGGCTGCTGAACGCACGTTACCCTTCATGAAAGTTCTAAAAAAGTACTTAAGTACAAAAGAGTTCCGATGGACAGCGGAGGCAGACGCAGCCTTCCATGATCTCAAAAAATGTTTGGCAGAGTTACCAACTTTAACCGCACCCGAAACAGGAGAAACTCTTACCGTCTACTTGTCGGCCTCGGAAGCATCCATCAGCTCGGTTCTAATGGTCACTAGAATGAAGGCACAGATCCCTATTTTCTACGTCAGCCGCGCCTTACGTGACTACGAAACGCGGTACCCTGCAATGGAAAAACTTGCCCTCTCCTTAGTACACGCGTCACGGAGGTTACGTCGCTATTTTCAAGCTTTTGAAATTGAAGTTCATACCGACCAACCCATATTAGGTGTACTGCGAAAGCCAGAGGTCTCCGGAAGACTCGCCAAGTGGGCGATCGAACTCGGGGCGTTCGACATAACCTATAAAAGAAGAGGTCCACTCAAGGGGCAGGTGGTAGCAGACTTCCTCACCGAATTAACTATCCACTCAGAAGAAGTTAGCTCCCCACCAGGGCAGCAAGAATGGAGTATTTACACTGATGGGGCTTCAAGCTCCGAAGGATCAGGGGCCGGAGTCGTCCTCAAGGATCCCAATGGGCAAGAACTCGTGTACTCTATACGTCTGAACTTCAAAAGTTCCAACAACGAAGCCGAGTACGAAGCTTTCTTGGCTGGACTCCGACTAGCAAAAAAGGTCGGAGCCCGAAAGGTATAAACCTTGACAAAACATACTCCTCTCGTGATACTCCGAAACTATAACAATCTAAAGCATAAAACACTATGTTTCCAAACAGGTAACGGCACACGTGGATTCTATGTTAGTGGCACGCCAAATCAGTGGGGAGTACGAAGCAAAAGAGGCCAACATGGTTCAGTACTTACAAAAGGTACGAACCCTACCTCTCACCAAACACTTCAATCCCTACGAAAAGGGCATAACTCCTAACTCTATATTTATTTGACAGGCAAAGAGCTTAATCACAGAATTCGAAAGTTGTGAGGTGAAGCATGTGCCAGGGTCAAAGAACAAACAAGCCGACGCCCTAAGCAAGCTCGCGGCAAATACGCCGGACCACATGTCGCAAGAGGTGAAGCTCGAAATCTTGAACATCCCTTCCACTGATGAAGCAGAAATAGGTGCGGTGCATGTGCATTCGGAGTCATGGATGTCTCCGATCTTGAATTATATTATGAATGACACGTTGCCAGCAGACAAAGCACAAGCCCGCAAACTCAAAATCAAATCCTTACAATATCAGGTGGTCGACGGCATCCTGTATCGAAAAACCTTCTTAGGCCCCCTACTCCGATGCTTAAACCCCGACCAAGCAAAGTACGTCATAGAAGAAATCCATTGGGGGATCTGCGGTATACATGCTGGCCCACGAATGGTGGTCACAAAGGTCATGAACGCTGGTTACTTTTGGCCAGGCATGCACCAAGACGCAGTACAAGAATTACAAAAATGTGACAACTGTCAGCGGCACGCACCAACGAGTCTTCGAGCCAAAAACAAGCTGGTCCCAGTGTCCGCAGCTTGGCCTTTTCAAAAATGGGGGATAGACATAGTGGGCCCGTTCCCAGTATCGACCGGACAAGTCAAGTTTCTTCTGGTTGCAGTAGACTACTTCACCAAGTGGGTGGAAGCCAAGCCTCTTGCCAAAATATCAGGAGCAGAAGTAAAGAAATTCGTATGGGAAAACATAGTGTGCAGATTCGGCTTACCTATGACAATCGTCAGTGACAACGGCAAGCAATTCGCTCATAACCCGTTTAAAAAGTGGTGCACCAGCCTCGGTATAGAGCAAGCCTTCTCCTCAGTAGCCCACCCTCAGGCAAATGGGCAAGTAGAAAGAGTTAACCGCAGCCTAGTGGAAGGCATCAAAAAACGACTGGGGAAGAAGAGGAGCGGCTGGGCAGACGAGCTGCCGAATGTCCTCTGGGCTTATCGAACGATGCATAAGACGAGCACAGGTGAAACACCCTTCAGCCTCACATATGGAACTGAGGCAATGATCCCAGTTGAAATAGGCCTACCAACCCATAGGGTGGCTAATCAAAGGGAGAATGAAAAGGAACTCCGGTGCAATCTCGACCTCCTGGAAGAAAGAAGGGAAGCTGCGGCTATCCGAGAAGCAAAATATAAGCGGACCTTGGAGAAGTACTATAATTCAAGGGTCCGAGAATACAAATTTAAAGTCGGAGAATATGTAATGAGGAGTAACGAAGCAAGTGGCTCGGAAAAGCCAGGCAAGATGAGCCCCAGGTGGGAGGGCCCATACGTGGTTACTTCGGTAGGGGAGAAAGGAGCTTACAAGCTCGCTACTCTCGGCGGAGATGAAGTTCCCCGAACATGGAACGGAGTGCACCTCAAAAAATGTTACATCTAGATCAAAATAAGTTGTTTATTTTACTTTTCCAATGTAAAAGTGGGATGTGAATGCCCCACAAGTTTCAATTTTTATTAGGGTGGGATGTGAATGCCCCACAAACGTTAATCCTTATTATGTACCGCGGAATGATGAATTCTCCGCACTACCACGTTAATAATAAGGTACGAGTTTTATAAAGTTATTCCATGTTTAGAATTTATACGAGTATCTAAAACAAAAACACAAGCTCCGACGCTTAAGGTAAAAAGTACCTCAGCATACTAAGGGGAATAAGAATTAGGGCACGGGGGTATCGAAGGCCCTTTCGTCCGGACTTCTTGGTTAAACAGGCTCGAGGAACCAAAAATACCGAACCTAAAAAACACCCCATAAAGACTACGTAGCATTCTTGAAAAAAGTAAAATCACAAAAATGGACGTCCTACTTCGAATGTTATAAGATATTAAGGATAAAAAATCCCAAAATACTTAAAACATAATTTATAACTAAGGCCAAAAAATCATGGACGCATGATAAAGCCTTCGTCTGAACAAAAGTCGTTAGAAATGTTCACGAACTGCATAAGCAAATTATACTTAGAAAAAAGAAACAAATATTCACATAACATTCCACCTACGGCCTAAGGGGTTACAACGACATATAGTTCCCCTTAGGACGAACTAGATAAACAAAAATCATCCTTGAGAGGATGGCTAAAGAACCAAACATCATTGTCAGACACTAAGGGAACGAGCGGTACAAAGTACGATTAGAAAACAAAGCTTCACAATAAAGGGGACCATGTCACCGAACCTATGTGGAGGAACGGGAATAACCAACTACTTTTTCAGCTCCTGAGATGCGTCGTCAACTACAGATAAATCCTTAAAAGCTTTGACAACAACATCCAAAGGTTCAGCAGTAAGGTCCTGCATCTTGGAGATAGAAGGAAGGGTGACCTCATCATAGTTCTTGACAGCCTCTAGCAGCATTTGCTTTGCATTCGGAACAAGCTTGGGGACAGCGTTCAGAGCCACACCCTTGAGGGCTGCAGCATGACCAGCTCGTGCCCCAGCATTGTAACCGATCCCATTCATAGCATTATTCACTCCTGCCACGGCTTCCTTCATTTCTGAACAATTCCGCACATAACGAGACACCAGCTCCACTCCCTCCATCAAGACAAACTGTTTGAGGCCAAACAGTCCTTCGATCTCCTTCAACAAAACAAGCTTCTCCGCTTCTCTCTTCTCAATCTCCACTTTCAAATCCGTAACATGCTGCAAAGCATCCTGCTCTCGAGCCAAAGCTTCATCCTTGCCTAAAGGACGAAATAAGAAAAGGAAAAAATTAGCCAAGGGAGAAAGAAGGATGAAGCTACAAAAATTAACAAAGGGAAAAATTAGAAAAGCGAACTTTTCACGAGAAGATCCGCAGCATTCTTGGTTTGCACCATCACCTTCTCCAACTCCTCAATAGAATGAACGTACTTCCTTTTCGAGGTATCGTGAGCCTCCTCCGATGCTTGCAGCTTCTTCTTCAAAGCATCAACCTCACCTTGAAATGCATCCCTTTCCTCTCCAGCTACGGCTAAGGAAGCCTGAACAGACCGAAGCTGATCTTGGGTCGTCTTTAAAGACTCCAAAACATTACCATGGTTACACACACCCCTCCTCTCCAACTTCCCTCGTTGGCATTCCGAATCAATCCACCGCCTATACACCTCCGACACCAAGAAATTAGACTGAGCCTGATTAACCAACAAGGCATCCCCCAAATCGTTATCCTTCAGACGTCGGTAGTGGGCATGATCAGCCGGAGTATGAAGGTTGAAGAGCATCATCTTCGATGACAAAGCATCGATCACCCTAGATCCATTCTTCAGGTCCCAGTCAGGAACAAACACGTCCTCAGCCGTAGTCGGATCCACCTCCATCGCATCATCCAAAGGATCTACAAGATTAAACATAATCAATGTCTCGGTTTCAAACCAATAAGGAGAATAGGACGCACCAAACTCATTCTCCTCATTAGAACGAAACGTTGAGACACGACCAGCAAACTTACCAGGAGAAGACACAGGAAATTCACCCGCGGTTTGGACCTCTGAGGTTCGGGGAGGGCTGTTCTCAATGGCATGAAAGATATCATCGCCTTCCTTGTCACCCTCGGCATCAGGCTTATACCCCGGAACATCCATAAAGACTGGACCACCATCTCGGGAAGACTTCCCACCAGAAATATGCAAATCAAACTCGTCCAAAAGAGGACCCTGCTGAGGATCGGAAGTAGGAGGAGCTTGAGATAAAGCAAACTTCACTTTCTTGGGGCTCTTATCAACCTTAGAGGATTCACCCTTCCTCTTCCGGGCCACCAAGTTCAGATCTAAAGACGCATCCTCAGCAACATCATCCTCCGAAACATGATGACTTGAGGAGCTAACAGATTGCAAAGGATCAGGATTAGGGAAGATCTGACCGATAGTTGCATCATCTCCTTCGTCACTCACCACCCTTTCCTTCCACTACCACCTTCACCCTTCTGCATACCGCTAACTTCACCTTCAGCCTTTCCCTCTCCAGAAACCTTGTCCCCTTCCACTGTCCCCTCACCTTCGGGGCGAATGGGTGACTGCAGCTTCGCCACCTGATCAAGAATTGGCTTGTTCGACCCTAAAGGCTCGCTGGAAAATGAAAGGTCATCATCATCATAATCCTCAAACTTCAGTGCTGAAAGCACCGACATCTCTGCAAAAGAAAAAATCAGAAGGGATTAACAATCAAGAACTCCATAACAGATTCATAAGACGCTCAGAAAAAATTAGAAAAGTGGATATCTCACCCTTCTTTTTATACAAAATAACAGGCCATTGATCCGGCTCATCCCAAATTCTACTAATTCCGCCCAACACCAGAATGTGCTCCGGATATTTCTTAATGTTTGACTTGTGAGAAACAAGTTTATTGTAAAGAACCGAGTCACAGGCAAAGTTAGCTGGCAACTCCCATTCGGAAGATTCAAACTCCGTCCGCCATAGGGATATCATCTCCTTAGGGAGACACCGATCGTCTAGCATAAAGAACTGCGTCTTCCAGTTCTTTAAACTAGAGGTGTCCTTCCCATGACACTCCGGCTTCTTCCTCCTCTTCTCGAAAGTAAACCAATCTCCGGCCTGATTCAACTTATAAAAAGCTCTAAAAACCCCCAGATCAGCCTTCGACCTTAAAGCCCGACACTTCAGCTCGAAATGGCAGATCCTCCCCAAGGCAAAAGGGTTCATTTGAGAAAAATGAACCCCATGAAATAAAAGAACCCTAAACAGAAATTTCGTCAAGGGAACCCTGCAATTGGCAAAATCACACACGCGTGTGTAGAATGCAAATTTGCCAGGAAGATGGGGATAAATGGCTCGGTCCGGGGGAGGTAACTCGGGATGAAGATCTAAAGGGATTCTATACTCGATTAAAAACTTATCCAGTTTCTTCTGGGTTAGGACAGAAAAACTAACATCCATATTGTCCTTCCCCATCACAAAACAACCAAGATATAAAAGAAACTGGAAAAAGTAAGGAGGGACGAACCTGTAACGAGAAGAAAGACCAAGTCTGGAAGAGTAAGAAAAGAAGCAGTATGTAGGCGACAAAGGAGGGTAAAAGATTATGAGGAAAAGTAAAAATAAAAAAGAAAAAAAACCGGTTTAAATAACCAAGGAAAGAGAAGTCAAATCGACAGGCACGTGTCACCATCTCTCACCAAAAGAAAAACAAAACCAACGGTGGGGATTGCCTCGAAAAAACTGCCATAATACTTGGGCTAGGAGGCTGCCACGTCCCGCGTCCTCAGATACAGCTGGAAAGCACTATTAAGAAACGACCAACTCCATTAAGTTATAAATTAACTTATGGACTTGGGGGGACATGAAGAGGTATAAAACCTACCCTCCGAACCTCAACCACATTTAGGCGCAGCATCACATAAAGACGAAGTTCCCCATGACACGTGCTTGAGATAATGCGACCGGAGGTCACTAGCTCCGAAGGTTAGTACACCTGACCGAAGGGAAGTACAACAAATCTGACTAGTATAAATACCCCTCAAAAAGTACAGGTAAGACATGTTCTGACATCCTCCGAATCTCCCTCTCTCTCTCTCTATTCTCTTTCTCCCACCAACAACTACTTATCCTCACGCCGGAGGGTGGTCACAGAGAGGCCCTCCAAGCCCCCCTTGTGACGAGCCTAACGGTTTGTTAAGTTTTGCAGGTTACTTCCTAAGAGATCCCGTTTAGCCAGTCGTCTTCAACCTCTCACAGGTGATTCGTCTGACTTTTGGATCTTCAGGTTTATAACATATGTATATTAAGTATGAGGTTCAACTGACCATTTGTTAAATCGGTACTTTGGGATATCTATAACTTATAATAAAATAATTAAGTTTGTATGAGGTGGCATTCAACGGAGGTCTCAACCCCCTATTGAATGTGTCATGTGGCACCTTGAGGTGATAGTATTAAATTTATGGGGTGGGCTAAATGCACCCCCTCTTTTTACTTTTCACACTCCCTTTCCAAAAAAACAAATTCATAAGTTTTCAAATTTCACCCCCTTTAATAAACGAAACTTTTATCTGATCCTCCCCATCATCACTATTGCCGACTTCCAATACCGTCAATCATCCCATCCCCACCTTCAAATTTATTAGATGTTGAGAGGGGTGGTTGTGTCCCGGAGCTGCGAATGGTCCAGCTTTGTGGTGGTGCTGGTGGTTGACACTTCGGTAATGGGAGTCTGAGAAGGAGCTCTGCTATTACGTCATTGTGGAATGGAGAAAAGTTGGTTAAGTTAGTAATAGGTGAGGTTGTAGTAAGGAATGGGTTGGACTCGTAGGACCCATGCTCAATTGAACCCACTCGTTTTTTTTTTTTTTTTTGATTTCTTTATTTTAGTGGTTGCTATAATACCATAGAAAATTAGAAACCTTTTGTTTCGATTCTTATTTTTTCCTTCAGTGATTTATGATTTTTTTTTATTTTATACAACTGCTTTTTATGCTTGGGATCGGATTTGTTATACTGTTTTGCAATGGAAATTGATGGTACGTGTATATTCAAAATGCAAGTTATGTGAAGTGGATAAACTCCTAGAAGATGTTTAAAACCTATAAAATGTAAGGGTTAATTGTATTTATTTAAAAACTTCAAGGGGGGAGTATACCCAGTAAAAAAAAAAAAAAAAGTGCATTTAGCAACACCCTTTTTTTAATAAATATACCATGTGGCAAATTAAAAAAAAACAAATAATAATATAAAACCTAATCTACTAAAATTAAATTGAGTTATTTTAGGAAAAAATAATTTAAAAACAAATTTAAATTTTTCTCTTTTATGTTTCCTCCCATAATTTTTAAACGTTAATATCTTTTATATACGAGAGTTTTTAAAAAAAAAATTACACCAAATTAACGAGCGTTTTATTATCTTTCCAACGAGTACCATAGTGCTATATAAAAACGGAGAAAAAAACGACTATTTTTTGTGGGGTTTCGTTCATACAGGAAAAAAAACACAAAGTGTTCTGGTTATTCATTAATCATGTTTTTTATTTTAAATCAGGTTCTTATCTACGATGTTGAAATTCAGCTCAATCGTCATGCTATCATTGGAATTTTACTCTTTAAAGATGCATATGTATACTTCATCAAGAGAAGCTATTAGAAAGACTCACGCAACACTGCAACACATGGTGTCACCTTATAGCAAGGTTATTTTTTTATTTATTTAATTACAAGAGTAATAATTATAACTATTAGTATTATTAGAATTGTTATATTTTTCAACCCCGTGACGCTCCCGAGATAAAAGCAAGTATAAAATAGTTTGATTTTATAGATCCGTTTTATTGACTCGTTAAAAGTTTAGACTAAGAAAACCTAGTGGGATATTAGTGCATGTGTTTAGATCTCAACTTTATCATTTCGGTCAATTTGTTTATAGGTATTATTATATATATATAGAGGAAAGATCCGGTACTAATAGCTTTTTTGGTAAGAACTGTGAGAATTAAAGGAGGGTATTTTTTTAAAAAAAATTTTTTCCCAATATTGTTAAACATGTATTATAGTATTGAAAACTAAAAAAAATTTTGGTGTAGAGTAATTACGTGTAGAGTAATTACATAATTACTCTAGTGTAAACTAATGTATTTACCTTAATGACGTAATTACACTTAAAAAAAAAAATTTTTTAATTTTTTTGTATTATTCATCTAGAAAGAATGTTTAAGCACATGGGAAAAAAAATTCTAAAAAAAAAATAAATTTTTTTACCCCCTTTGATTCTCATAGTTTTTACAAAAAAACTATATGTATTTGATCTTTACTCTATGTATTAATTTAAAACTAACTTTTACTCTTCATGAACAGTTCCCACCATTTTTTTTTTTTTTTTTTTGCTTTTCCCACACCTTCATTTACAATATATATGATTTCTTTCATTTAAAAGCATAAGTGGTGTTAGTGTTGGAGTGGTTTGTGGAGACCTTCTTATTCCCAAGGTCATAAGATCAATTCTTGGGGGAGGCTATCCATTTTGTTTATTTTTTTCCCTTTCCCCACACCTTGATTATTTAATAAAAAATGTCATACTCTAAAAAGCAAAAAATAAATAAATAAAAACTGTTGCGCTTCAATAAAGATAATTATAGGTGATCTCACAAATCATCTCTATTTTTATTTTTTATAAGCATTTCACAAATCATCTAACATCCATAACCATAGATGCCATTTAAATTTCAACTTATCATGTGGGTTTTAAAGATTTACCAAAGTAAACTACAAATTCTATTTACTTTAGCGGATAGTGATCAGTGGCCTATGTTATTTTTTTTTATATTTACTTTCATTAAAAAACGGAACGGAAGATCGACCAAACTATAGAAAGGAAAGCAATCAAACCCAACCATACATATTAACAGTTCGGCGCTGCAACGCGCGCGATCATAATCCTAGTTATATATATAAATTGGACAGATTGGAATTGTAATTGGAGTTCATCTATACCCATCTCATGTGCATTCCTCTTACCCGCTTGGTATATAGAACGCTAACATAGTTTCTTTTTCATAAAAAATGGTCTCATGTTACATTTTTTATAAACGACGAATTAAGTAGTAGATTTTACTAAAATCAAGAAATAAAATTTTGAAGTATTGTAAATTAACGTTATTATAATTAAATTAAAGACATATTTTGTGCATGCTTCATTGTTAATATTTTTTTTACTTTTAATTACTTTTTAAAGTGATACTTTAAAACGGGAAATTATAAGCAAATAATTTGTATGGAGCCCCACCGACTTTTAATAATTAGTCTTCTATGCACATATTGATTGCCATATGTTCCTCTTTGTGCACAAGTTTCATTAAAGTTTAAAGTCTTTTTTGAAAATGCGAAAGTCTTAGTGCCGGATTGGGATAAGTGGGTAGATTTTGACATTTCGGCTTCTGTGTAGGGGTTGGGCTTCGGCCTGTTTTTGGGGCCGGGTTGTTTTTGGCTTATGGCCTTTTTGTTGTTTTTCTTTTGGTTGTTTCCCCCGGTCGCTTGCTGGCTCTTTATATATATATATAAAGCGATTTTGCCGTTAAAAAAAACTCCATTAAGAATCATTATCATTTTTAAATAGAATATATATATATATATATATATATATATATTATAGTATCCGATACTTGATCGACTTACATACATGTTTCCACTGTTTATGCACAAATACAAATTAATTAAGAGTTTGAATTTTTTATTTAAAAGTGTTAGTACATGATGTCCCTAGGCTAGTATATTGGATGTTTGGACGTGTTTCGGGGTGTTTGGAGGCGTTTATACGCGTTTTGGGGTGGTTGAGAAGCTGTAGGCGATTAGTAGTATATTGTATGCGATTGGGGCCCTACTCGCCATACTGTTCATGCGATTGGCTGTTTCTGGTAGGCGATTAGCCATAATCGCCTACCCTGGACCTTCGTAATCGCCTGCTAAGGGCTGTTCGTACCCGGGAGGTATAAATAGGCCCATTCTCAACCCTAGACCTTAGTTCTTGCCTCACACACTCTCCAAACACCCTCCCCTGGTCTGAGACGTCTGATTTGATCATTGTAAACACTCGAACTCTGTTTTAGTGATTAATCTATAATCTTTTGACCCGTGTGTAGTAATTACTCGTTATTATTAGTAAAAATAAAATTTAAGTGAGTATTGAATAGAAGCTACGCATTCGATCCACGTGTTTGATTAGAGGAGTGATGTGTGCTTTTTGTGGACATATTAATTAATGCCCCAACAATGTTCACAATAACGATGGAAATTAACATACTTTTTTTTGAACGATCAACAAATTCATTTCACCAAAGCTAGCGGGATACTAGCAATACACCATACATAGTTGTACAATATACACCACATTGACATACAATTTAAGTTACCAACCAATGTTCAAGAAGCTAAATTTGCACCAAGTTGTCCAGTCCAAATGTTCGTTGGGTGGGCCATAAGTATACATGTATTTGTCTTTTTAAGGTAATAACATGGTGACAAGGTGTAATTTGACGTCAAACAAATCATCAAAAAACGTCATGCAACTGATGCAGCTTGTACCACAATATTTTGGAAAGCTAAAGCTTGGTATACTGGTATATGTAGAGGTTTTCAGAACCGGACCGGACGTCGAACCGGACCCCTGGGCGGTTCACCGGTCCGACTGGTTCAACGAACCGAGCCAAAAATGCTTCGAAACCCAAAAGTAATAAAAAACCGGTCGGGCCCCTAATTTTCCGGTCCGACCGGCCGGTTTTACTTCTCCGGTTCTCCCACAACACCAATCGCTAACCGTTAACCATTTGCCAGTGCTAACCGTCTACCAAAGTTGTGATAGGTCA
The DNA here is from genome assembly GCA_030844895.1 of Ambrosia x helenae. NCBI lineage: Eukaryota > Viridiplantae > Streptophyta > Magnoliopsida > Asterales > Asteraceae > Ambrosia > Ambrosia x helenae. The sequence goes on along the minus strand of JAUTDX010001732.1, from coordinate 13,492 downwards.
AAATAAAACTTATTAACACTCGCGTGAGTTGTTGATGATATAGAAAAAAACCATGACAAACGAAAAACATCAAATTTTATCATTTACAAATACTTCTGTTAGGACTTCAGTTGCTTCCATTTCGAATGTATCAAAAGTGGGCTCTCTATATCTCTAACATCACGCATTTGGAATGAGTATTATTAGTTTAAAATTGGTGGATTGTCAACCTGCTTCACATTTATATACTAAGCGTACATCTATGTAACCGAGAGCAGTTCAAATATCATAATTTAATTAATATTTATAACAAAATACATGAATATTAATACAAATAAAAAATACATGCTCAAATACTAAAGTATTTCAAAGATTGATATTCACTCCTAGAAAAATTGTGTTCATTCTTCAATATTATAGGCATAGAAATTACGTTTTATTCCTTTTTTTGAGTTAAACTCGTCCTAAGTTGACTGACCAAATATGTTTTTGTCCCCATTTAATCCTTTTCGGGCGGTGTTGAAAAAGGTTGTCTCAGCACCGTAACTTGTTACGGTTTCTCGACGTGTACTTAGGGGGAAGGGGCACTACCATAAGTATTTTTTCACTTAACTGATTTTAACCAATTATGCACTGCCACATCACTTCACTGAAACACTTTTTTGGAGGCGGCACTTAACTGATTCACTTCACTGAAAACTTTATTTTTTAGTTTTTTTTAATTACCGTTTTAAAAGAACGAGCAAGAGGATCCCGCGCGTTGCGACGGGCACGTTAAAACCGTAAAAAAACTAACTAAAAATTGTGGAATTCATCATGTAGAGGGAGGGGGGGGGGGGGGGAAGAACCACCACAAAGCTCTTATTCTCCGACACGAAATCCATGGCCTCCAAATTCGTGATGCTGCCCGAGGATAAGCACTGCCACCACAACCAGAAGCATGATGCAATACGCAAGGAAGATGACTTGCCATTTACGAATATGCCTCTCCCTCTGTCGTCGATGGTTAATCAACAGAGCCGGTCCTGAGAATTCAAGGAGAAGGTGAGGGCGGATGCCTTAGCCGAAAGCAAAAATATATTTTTAGAATGACTTACCGTAATAGGTAAGTTCTAAAAGGACTTGAGACTTTTTCATTATTTCATGTAGTATTCTTTATTTTTCTTTTATTGTTGTTTATGAGAGATAATTTATTAAAATCAAATACTAAATTTTAATGCTAAAAATTAATAATTATTCAATTCTATATCTAATGATCAACAAAAACACCCAATTTAAGTTTTCTACTAAACTATCTTTTCAAGTAGGGATGGCAACGGGTCGGGTATGGGTCGGGTTTGGCTAATACCATACCCATACCCGGTTATAAAATCTCATACCATACCCGTCCCATTACCCGTCGGGTTTTTATCGGGTATTACCCATCGGGTATAGAGCATACCCGCGGGTATCGGGTATACCCGTTGGTATTTGCATGTATATAAATATTTTTATTTTCTTTTATAGTCTTATGTTTTAAGAAATCTAGAGTATATGAAATTGTAATAAGTAACATATATATTATCATCACTATAATAATTTTTGAAACATTTAACCTGTAAATATATATTATAGTATGAATTTTGAAAACTATTTATATATTTCATAGCATATAAATATAAATAATAATGTTACTAGAGTATATATTTTAGACAAAAAGTTTATTCTTCAAATAATGAATCTATTAGAATGAAACATTACTAAAAAATAGTTAAAAAAAGATATATATAAAACTTAAAAGTATTCGGGTATATATTTCGGGTAGACGGGTATTTCGTTTCGGGTAATCGGGTCGGGTATCACCTAATACCATACCCGTCCCATACCCGCGAAATATTTTTTTTCTAATACCAAACCCGTCCCATACCCGTCGGGTATCGGGTATACCCGTCCCAAATGCTTCGGGTTTCGGGTATACCCGTCGGGCTCGGGTTTTTTTGCCATCCCTATTTTCAAGAAGTTTATTTTTCAAAAGAACGAAAATGATGAAATTCGTAATCAAATACAATAAAAAAGTAAATAAAGTAAAGTAAGAAAACAGTGAAATAACAAAAAAAACCATTTTTTGAATTGTTGTACAAAATAATATAGTTGGAGTTGTCACAATCTCATTTTTGCCTCTTCCCAAACTATTGCACAGACGTTATATGTAGCAGTGCAGCTGTAAAGATCACCGATCGATCAACTAATTATCAAAAAGTTGAAAACCCGATCGTATTTTGCCGCTATAACCACCGAACCTCGATTACTAGAACCTCCCAACTTCAGATTTCGAGGTTCCCCTCCCACCCTTCGAAATGCTCTTTGATTTCCTTGGATCCATTTATTTTATTTGTGTTTTAAAGTAGTTTAGTTAATCTAGTTGTTTGTTTGTGTTTTTTTTTTATTTAAACCATGCACATTTTTATACCATTTGAAAATAACGGTCAAAAAATGTTATCGTTTCATATAAAATAAATTCAAATGGTCAAAAAAGTATTAAAATAAATACTTAAATTCGACCGTTGCAATTAATATCATTATTTACCAGCCCTTTAGATACAACCCGAAATTGATTCACGGGACCGCTACTAGCATGGGTGACGGCGGTGTTACCTTGTTGACAGTGAGATATCAATAACCAATTCAGGTGGCTCTCGTCCCCCTTGGGCTTTTAGCCTTCTAGACATGGTTTTAAAAGTATTTAAGAGTGAAAAAAAGGACTATTATTATTATTATATATAACATTTTTATTGAATGTCGCCAAATGGATGTAATTCATTGTCGCCAACCGGTTTACATACAATCAAATTTTTTATTGAATGTCGCCAAATGGGTTTTATACTTTCAAAAATCTTTATTCAATGTCGCCAATTAGGTTTCATACTTACCTATTTACGCTTTTTTTTCCCACCCTACCTAAAAACACTTGCCCACTAAAAAAATTGTCATTTATGCAACAAAATTCCTCCACATCACGGGCCAACTCACCTAATCAACTCAAGTACCGCCTTCTGATTGATGACTGGACACGTGTCGCAAACCTAGACACCGTCAGCACTAGAGAGTGCACACTTTGCCATGCACCTTGCTGCACAGCATCCGGACAAAGTCCCATCAATCCCATATTTCTTGCCAAAAGTTAAGAGGACGCAAGGAGATTGTGACACGTTTTATTGTAAAATCTAAGCTTTTAGGATTATTTTTTTTAAATTATTAGTGTTCTCAAAGCCTGACTAGACCGGTCGGTAACCCTCGGGCGGTGCTAGTCGATGGATGGAATCGCAAATGCAGCGGACCGGTAGTGGCCGGGGAACCGGGTTTTGAATAGATGTGTACTGGCTCGAGAACTACTCGGAATCGGATCGGTTAAAAGCTCAAACGAGTTGAACCTTAATGAGCCCGAGTCTGAGCTCGAGCTTGAAAAATGACTTGTTTAGTTATAGTGGACCTACTATTTAACATTGACGAACGGAATTATTGGCACAATACCAACACTCGTTATATCAACTGAAAGATAGAACCCAAAAAATAACGTCGTCTATGAGCATAAAGATATCAACGCGTGTTTTGCATCGATCTAAAACCATAAAACGAATAAGAACTAAAGGTTCCGATAGCGCCGATATTGTTGGGACGATATTAGCTCTGTTTGTCATGGTATCGGTACATAACTACACTCGTTATAACTTATGATATAAAACTCTGTTTTCAATTAAATTTATACTCAAAACCATAAAAACAAATATTGGTACAACTATTTTCCTTACGATAAGAAACAAAAATGCCATTTTATTTTTACTCGTTCTATTTTGAACAATTTTATTTATCAAATCGTAGATAAAAATAAACAAGTTGTAACAATTTATTAATAATTTATTCACAATTCAAGATTTTGTATATAAACAGACGGTTAAAACAAATATTAAACAAATGGTTAAAAAAATAAAACAATATTAAAAAACAAACAGTTAAAATACAAAAAAAAATTGTATTTATTTAAGTCAAAAATAAAAATAAACGGTTACCAGCACGATAAACAGAACCAGCAAAATGGTTCAGGTACCACTACCAGACAGTACCAGCATTGATGGTGACAGTGTTACCAAGCTAATAGTGGGTAGCCGTGACCGGTCCCCCCCCCTGTTCTAGAAATCACACATTAGTATATATACTAATTCACAACAGTCGGCGCAACAGCCGACTGTTGTGAGTTTCGATTTTTGCCGACAAACTTTTATTCTTCCGATTTTCGCCACAGTCAGGTTATCCACCCTGGTCAACATCGGCGGCGCTCGCCGTAACAACCGTACCCACCTCCAGATTCACATATTTGCCACCATCGCTGTCGTCTGATTAGGGAGGAATATTACGTCCTGGATTGCAGCCGACGGTTTTTGCAGGCGGTCCTTTCCGACGATTCAAACGCATCAAGTTACAACATTGCCCATTCCAACCGTCTGCTCCAACACACCGCCTGTATCACCGGCACTTTCCGCCGCTAAGTCACGACCGTCACTGCTAGTACAGTACAGTGCAACTGCACCGCTACAACATCGTCGTCGCCACCGCAACCGATCTCGACTACACCAACGATTGATTCCGTTGTAAACCCACCACCACTATCGTCGTCTCTTGCGATGCCATTTAGTGAAAGATTAGGATGATGAAGACAGATTGATGTTGCTTATTATGGAGAGGGAAAGAGACAAACGGAGATTACGAGACATTGATATGTTCGACGGAAACAGTGGATTGTAACCGGAGAAATATGGGGTGGCTTTGTCTCCGTACGTGGTAGCAGAGAGCTCTCTCTATGAGGGTGTTTCAGATAAATGGAGGATGCATAAGTGGTTTGGGGTGTTTATACTAGGCTTGGGTCCATGGTTTTGAAAAACCACTCACAGGTTTTGTCAAATGAGTTGTGAAACTTCTATTTAAAAAAGAATTCTGAAACTTGTCATGTGATTGTCATTATCAACTCCATAGATAAATAATAGCATAAACTAGAAGTAGGGAAAACCTCCGATTAAATATGCTGCCACTAAACACATGGTAATGGTAAGTTACTCTAATATCATTCACGCCATTCCTAATTTTAACGGTATAAATTCGGAATAGTAATAGTAACAGCTTTAGCTTCTTTGCTTTCTTAACGACTCACCATATTCGTTAGTACAAAATGAAACTGTAGGTCTACGTTTTGGTTTACGTTTTGTCTAGACTCGACTTTGTATAAATTTTAGGCTACGTTTTCGCGATATAAATTCAAGTTGTTGTACGGTTAGACGGCGGCGCAACGCGCCGCGTAACATACTAGTTTTCACTAAATCATATCATTAGATGTACTGATATAAGATCTGTCATATTTGGTTACGATACAAAACATCAAAACCACTATCACTGTAATATACTTTACAAAAACTTACTTGGTTTTTAATAATTAACAATAATTGTTCAAACAATTTAGCAATTGTTTATTTATTTATACATCTAGTTGTTTAGGATTCTTATAAACGTGTCAACATCATCAGATTAATATATTAGCCATTCACATAATTTAATATTTTGTATCTGTATCTATTCAATTACTTTTTAACAACCTTAGCAAAATTCGTTAGGCGCTACCTGCCTACCTAGTCGGAGTCAGGAGTATTCAGAGAATTCTTGGCCTAGTCGGAGAGTACCTGAGAAATACTCATCCTAGAATACTCGAGCCTTCACAACCTACCTTATAACGATTACTCAGAAAGTACTCGACCTCCGAGATCTTTTCTTACAACAACGTCGCTTTTAAAACAAGTATGTATATATTTTATGTGACAACTTTCAAAAAAATAATATATTTTTATGTGACACTAATCTCTAGTTGTCATCAACAACAGAAAGTTGCATGGAATATACTAAAAAAACAACAGAAACAGTTCGTCTATAAAACCAGACACAAGTAATCAATCACACTCAGAGGACTCACATTTCCAGTACCTTTTAAACCTTTAATGGCGGCATCAAGAACTTGTGTCGGTAGAGACAACCACCGTCACCGGTACTTCTCCGGCGACAACGATGCTCCTCCGGCGACGAATTATGTCTTTGAGTTCACTGAACTCGACGTCTGGAACGTCTCCCCGTCGCCGGAGCTTCAAAAAACCGTCACACCCCTCAAATCTCGAACAAACCGTTACCGGTTCAGGCGACGGCTAATCGGAGAGAGGTGAGAGGAGCGACGGCGCCGGTTGATGTTCCTGATTGGTCCATGATACTGAAGGAGGAGATAAACGTACAGCAGGTAGAATTTAAGTTATTAAACAACAAATATATTTGTAACGGATGATAAGCGGCACTGGCCGAATCTTAACCCGAAACTTTGGGGGTCGGAAGTCACTGTCCCTGATAAGCGGTGGGGTTTGCTTGGTTACACAATTTTTACACTTTGCACGTTAAGCGTAGGGGTGGCAATCGTGTCGGGTTGATGGGTTGGCGGGTTTATGGGTTGCGGTTGGCGGGTTGATGGGTTGAAATGTGCAACCCGAACCCGACCCATATTATTATCCGTGTCAAATATTTCAACCCTAACCCGACCCACATAAAATCCGGGTCAACCCGAAGACGACCCGTTTAACCCATATTTTTAAATGAGTAATACATGTTCATGAGTTATAAGCGGGTTATCAATAAAATGTTTAATGGTGAGTATATAAGTGTGACAAATAAATAATATAGTGTGCAAAAAATAACACAATTATAACTAACCATGTAAATAGAAATGGTAAACGAAAAACAAAAATATAATAGATTTTTTTTTAAATACTTAAACGGGTTAACGGGTCAACCCATTTTATATATGTGTCAACCCAAACTTGACCCGTTTTTTAAACGGGTCATGTTAGTTGACCCGAACCCGACCCGTTTTTTTAAACGGGTCGTGTTAGTTGACCCAAATCTATTTTTTTCGTGTTGGGTTCGGGTCGGTTTTCGGGTCGTGTCAATAATTGCCGCCCCTAGTTAAGCGTACCCGTGATAAGAATTAAGGTTACAATGGTGTGGTTTATGGGTCTGCATTGGTCGGTTTGTTCGGTTTTTACTATTAACCATAACCATAACCGCTATTTCGGTTATTGGATTTCCTTAACCATAACCATAACCAAATTTCGGTTATGGTTAATCCGGTTATTAACCATAAACTTCAACTAAAACTAACTTTCGACTAAAGTTTAAAAATTAAAACCGTGTGGGTCTACAAAATAAAAAATGGAACCTACGATGCTTGACTTAGCTTAAGCTTTTTTTATAAGACTAACAAGTTTACATTTTTTTAAAACTACCAATTGGGGATCCTTGTTAATAAGATATTTCTAGACAATAAAAAAAAACTTACCTAAGCTTAAGTTTAATTCTTTATTAAAATAAATGTCACATACATCGAGATCGTTTTGTTACTAGCATATTTTTATCTTAGTAGAAAACTCTACATAGTTAGTGTTAAACATAAACCTATTACAAAAATTAAAATTAGAAGTTCGGTTCGATTTTGGTTATGTCGGTTAACCAAAGTTTCATAACCATGACCATAACCGCTCAGTCGGTTTAAGAAATTTCATAACTATAACCATTGGTTATGTCGGTTATCGGTTAAAATCGGTTCGGTTATGTCGGTTATGGTTCGGTTATTGGTTATGGCGGTTAATTTTACTCATCCCTAGTGTGGTTTATATAGACCACATATGACATATTGCATGTTTAGTCCTTTTAATATCACTAATGTTTAATAGGTAACCAAGGAGATGATATTGACGGTGATCTGTACGGCGGTTCCGGTGACCTTATTCCGCCGCACGAATATCTAGCAAGAGGAAGAATCGCATCATTTTCGGTTCAAGAAGGATTTGGAAGGACATTGAAAGGACGAGATTTGAGTCGAGTTCGTAACGCGGTGTGGAAGAAGATTGGGTTTGAAGATTAATGTTTGAAACTCAGGATTGTGAGTCGATAGGTTAACTGTAGTGAATGTTTTTTACTTATCTATGTGTGTCTATTTTTTGTGAACGAATGTTCATTTTGTAGTAGACGGATTAATATGTACCTGAGAATGCAATTCTCAAATTTTGAGACTGAAATGAGCTGTTTGTTTTGATGATTTTGTTGTCGATTTAGTTCTTGTCTCGGACAACATGGGAAGAAACTTTCATAGTCTAAGAGCGTGTTTTGGGATTGAGTTTCAAAACAACTTATTGACTTTTCAATAGCCTGTTTGTGTAACCTAAAAGCACTCTATGTTTGACTTTTGCCTTTTAAGGGTGAAAAAATTGTTTTTTAGAAGTTAAAAATCCTGGATTTTAGCTTTTGACTTTTGAAAAAAATTTACAAATCTACCACCCATACAACCAATATTCACAATAAGTTAAGTGAAACACTTAAAAATAATAATCTATTGACCTTTTTACGTTTCTCATCCCAAAAGCTAATCCAAACACTTTTTTCAAAACTCTTTTTCAAAAAGTTATAAGTCAATAAACACTTCTGACCAAAAGCACTTTTACATTTCCAAACTCAATCCCAAACACCCTCTAAATGTTGCATTCTTTTCGTAAACGACCTGATAGCAAAACGGTCATATTATCGGCTTATTGGTTAGACTGGTTGAACCGAGTTGAATTACCGGTTAGACTGGTTTAACCGAGTTGAATTACTAGTTAGACTGGTTGAACGGATTGAAAAACGGATAAAAATCAAATGTAATAATTAAATGTAAATGATATTTAAATACTACAAAAAAAATATGAATATGAAATGTTATACGTTGGTGAGTATGTAATTTTAGTTTTAATAAAATTTGAAACTTTATGAAGTCTTTAGATATAAAAACGAGATTTTGAAGTAAATAAATGAACAAGATTAAAAATTTGGGCAGCTACGGTGTTAAAACACAAACATTTTTTTTATCTTTTCTTTTTTTATATGGCTTGTTGGTCCAAGGTGTAAACATATTGACCGTTGACTAAGTCAACTAATAGTTGAATTTTTTTTGAACGGCAAAATATTGTATCCGCTGTATTTCCCTTAATATTTTCTAATAACTTTTTTTAAAGGCTTATTTAAGTGGAAATCCTTGTACAACCCTAACCTAGCGGTGATTAGTAATACTTTTTGCTTTTAGAGTAACAAATTGGTCTTGATAAATGTTTCAAGGTGAACCGATCAAAGTTTATTGGTTGGATGCGTGAAAATTGCTTTAACGATCCGATTCGATAAGTTGTAATAAGAATTATGGTCGAATCGCTAAAACCGTTTATGAAAAACGATAAATCAAACGGTCGAATGGAACGGTCAATTCGAATTGCAAACCTCAAGTGTTGACATATTCTTTTGTGAAATAATTGAATTGAATTATTATTGTAATGATAAATCGAATCACTAGTACCAATTCAAATCAAGAAAAACAATTTTCTAAACAACTGTTTGATGACCAATTATTTGATGGATGCTATGAAAGCAAACAAACAACACCATGGTTGATTATAAAGTAATGCGGCTATTTATGTATTTCAATATCCTCGCTGGATCTAGTTAATAACAATTCCATTTGTTAGTTAGTTACAAATCCAATTTAGGTCCTATTACTGCCATTTTAATTTTTTTAACACAATTTGCACCCTTTGAGGGTGATATTAAAGTTTTAACCATTTTTAAACTATATATTTTTACTTCATTATAATTTAATCTCTTGTATAAATTCAAATGCGCACTTATGATACGTTTATTTTATCTATATTTTTAGGTAAATTTTTATAACAAGACATTAAAATTTACAAAAATTGAATTTGGCTAAGTTTTATTTACTTGTATTTTACAAAAACTACATCAAAATGTAAATAAAATAAACAAGGTATATGTGAATTTATAAGCAAATACGGAGTATATATTTCTAGGAATCATGAGAAAATAGTTATAAAATCCTAGGAACCTAAAAACCATAGATTTGCAAATGGTAATTTGTAGGATGCCGATAAATTAACACATCGAAATCTAAATATCTAATAATATTGAATGAGTTACATAATATTCTTTCACAAACACTTAATGCCAATATCATTGTAGTGTAGCAGTAGAGATATTGATGGGCAATGATAGAAGACTCAGGAAATCCCGGGTTCGATTCTTGAGCCAGGTAGGTTTTACCGGTATTTTCACTAAAAAAACAAACACTTGTACAAGAGAAAGTAGTTTCAATAAATTTGAAATCAAGAGCTCATGTTTATAGATGGGCCAATAGAATAAGATATATGGGCCTTAATTTTCAGTAAGAAGCCCACTAAAATCAAGCCTTACAAACCCGGTCCATATCAGTTATTATTATTCCGTCTTACAAAAAAATCGTTCATAACAAAGGGCTTCACACTTTACAGAGGGAAGAACACAACACAACATAACTAGTCATTTCTTTCCCCCAATTTACAAAACCAAAACCCTAACAATCTAATTCAACCCTAATTTCACACAGTTGATCATCAATGGAGTCCGATTCAAGCTCCATACCACCATTATCATCCGAAGACGAAGACGGAGAAGAAGACGAATCATGCATACAAAAACCTAGTTCCGTCGTCAACACCAATAATTCGATAGATACCTCATTAGACGCTATCGAGAATCAACTCTCTTCGATCTCATTCAACACTCCAATCGACGTAACACCAACCCAGCAGCTGCTAATTACAATCACGAACACCTCACAGATATCAACGATGGATCGTTGAACGAACTGATAGAAAAACGATAATAAATATAGATTCTGTTGGACAGAGTAGTAATATGAGTGGATTGGGGCTATGGATTAATAATACTAATAATAATAATAATATAGAGATCAATGAGGGAATGTTGACCGAAACTGGTGGTGAGAGTAGTAATATGAAAGCATCGGGAGTGTGGATGAATAATAATAATAATAATAATATAGAGGTAGAGGGGGAAAGAGAAGTGGAGAGTCCTAGTAGCAGTGGGTATGTTGGGGAGAGAGGGAGTAGTGGGAGTGTTAGTAGTGCTTCTGGAACCGATGGTATACGCGAGGTTAGGGATAATGGGGATGCTTGTGGGTGATGATGATGGGGTGAATTTGGTGGGTGATTCGCAAGGGGAGTGGGTTCGGGGCAAACGACATGCCGATGAGGTATTGTTTTAGCATGCAGATTTGTTTTTTTTTTATGTTAATTGTGGAATTTGATTACTTGTTTTTAGCTAGGTTTAGTGAGAAATGAGTTTAAGGATGTGTTTATTAGGTAGTGTTGTGTGGTTTATTTTTAATTAAGTGTGAGCAAGATGTAGTTGTAATTGTAGAAGAGAAGGTTTACCTGGGGTGCTCGGTTTAAGCTATGATAGGATTGCTGGATTAGTTATAGCATATAAACATGTTTTTCTTGTGAATTTACCATAATACCATCATATATGTGGGATCAAGTCGATTATGGACTGAATAATACGGTTAGTGCTATAAAGTTCACATTTGGTAGAAAATGAAGTTGATAGAGATATGGAAAATCCGAAAATGTAACGTCTTCAACTCGATAATGAAATCAAACCACACACATTAGAGTTCTAGAAGGGTCTAAATTTGTTGATAATTAACAATGATTGAAATCCATGCTGCATCCTTTCTTCTTTTGAATGTCCATAGTGAGATGAAGAGATTACGAACATTTACAGCAATGCTGCATTGTTACCAAGTAGTCAGATGCTTTAACTGTTTAACCAACTTTTTTTCATCAACTTTGGAAGTGTCCTTTTTTTGTTGTTAATTTAGGTGACTATTTTTTTTTGTTGAAGTTTAATTGCACATCGTCCGCTGTTTTGATAAGAGATGATCTCTGTACAAAACTGTTATATGTAATGTCCTTTAAACTGATAATGGATAAAGTGCAGGATGATGCTTCTACCTCTTGGAGAAAAGGAAGAAACATTTCTTTATTTTGAGTCACTCTGGAAAACCTATATATTCAAGGTATGACATATATTTTTTTATTTTTCACTTTTGGGATATATAAATATTTTGTAAAAGATATAAATCTCAGATTGTGATCATGTATGATGTATCAAGTTCCCATTTTAGTCTCATTTTATACTAGTAAATTTGTTCAAAATTGTCTCGACTTTTGTAAATCTATATTTATACACGTAATAAATGCACAATTTTATGTTTGTTAAACCTATCTCGGTTGTATCTAAATTGCCCCAAGCCCCCAAGTTATTGTTGAAATCTCACCTTGTCCTTTTGGGGAGTAGTAACAGACCTTCAATTTAATCTGTTTTGGAAACACTATGATACATATGATACACACACCAAAAACACTTAAAATTTGGTTACATTCTTGTTTAAAAATACGTAAGTATTACATTTTGAAAGAGGGATTCAATTACATCTTTACATGAAAAAGGTTTTACACGAGCCAATTTTGTTTATCAAGTAGTAAGATTTGCTTGAAATCAATTTGCATGTAATCATGTATCATAGTGTGGATTGTATGCACCTGACATATGTTATATCTCTTTTAAATGGGTTTCTAGATATGGAGATGAGCACAAGCTAGCAGGATTTTCAGCAACTTTGCAAGCTATCATTTCTTTTGTGGAAAACGGGTAAATATGTTGGCATCTATTAGCTATGCAACTTTATTATTTTGTTTTCGTTACACAAGCAAAGTCAGAGACTCCAAAAAACATGAGTTTAGTTTGGATCGTCTCTCCAAAAAACAAAGATAAACCAAATGGCATGAGTTTAGTTTGGATCGTCTCTCCATAAACAATTGGTTATAGATTCATTTTGAGAATTACTTATGATCATCAACGTAACTAGAGGATGTTTACAAAAAGGGTAAATGAATTTTAGAAAGATTTCTGAATGAAAAAGAATGCATATAATTTATTAGGCAGTTGAAGGGAAACATATGATATGCATTAGAAACGAATCAATGTCCAAAGATATGCTTCTAGAATTAAGTCAAAGAAATGCAATGTTATACAAACTAGAATCAAGACAAAAACAAAAATAAAGAAGTCATGGATTCATATAAATACACTTAAGATAGTAAGATGCATAATGATGTATTTTAAGCACAAGGGGTGTATGTAATTTGCACTTATCATTACGTTCTTATTATTATTACTGTTATTTTGATAAAAGGAAATATCGCTTATTAGCTTTTTTTAATCTCTCAGGGGAGACTGTGTCAAACTGGTTAGGGCAGGAAAACACCAGGTGATTTTTCTAGTTAAGGGACCAATTTATCTAGTTTGCATAAGCTGTACAGAAGAACCTTATGAATCACTAAGAGGGCAACTTGAGCTTCCTTTATGTCAGGTAAAATTACTATACTCTATGGTGGTGGTGGCAGTTGTTGGTTGTCTAAAATTTTTTTATCACATACTTGGTCTTTTTAAATTGGATTCTGTACCGTATATTAATATCATTGTACATCATTATATCATCGGCATGGCTGCA